>NMUG010004255.1:0-14017 GCA_002855965.1 Monotropa hypopitys | reverse complement strand
CAAATGTAAATAGAAAATGATAGAGAGATTTTCATTAATTCAAAAAATGAGGATTACAAGCTTTTATAGAGGATGAACAGAACATCCAAGAACAAACTCAATGGGCTGACAAGGCCCAACAGAAATCATAACCTTCTGGATAACTAAGACAAAGTTCAATCAACTTCCGGAAGAAGAGGAGTTGTCTTCCGGAATAACAAACAACCAGGATTAGAAGTATGCAACATGGACTCTCATCTTCTGGAACAAGAGGCACTATCTTCCAGAACATGATGGAGCAAGAGAATTAGACTTGCAACAATTAACTTGATCTACTGGAACATGTGTACTGATCTTCCAGAACATTATGAGTAGAATCAAGAAGACTTTGTTTCTTTAACACCCATAAACTTTATTTTTAATATAAAATGAAGTTTATCGAGAACAAAAATTTGTTAAAGAGGAGGAGTAATGGTCAGGAGCTGATAAGTAGAATCGAATTCTAATTATCTTTTAGCTATCCACGTGGCATGATAAAAATAGTCTTGGAAATTTATCCTGGCAAATGCATCCTTCCGTATACTCTCAATAAAAAGGGTTTAAGAGAGATAAAATAGGGTTTCAAATTTCAAACTAGCTTATCTCTCTCTCTCCCAACCTTTACCCCTTACCGCCATAACCACAGAGTTTACGACGTTTCGCCATGGCCACTTTACGAGCACATGCTTCCATAGAAGACGAAAACAATACATGCACTATGATGAAGAAGTTAATCTTGGAGCACAAACCTACCATCCGTGAGGAGATTCTCCTCCAGGTACCTGATCAGCTTAGTCATTCTTCTTCCTTGCCAAAATATGGATTAGGGCCCTGTTTCACAGATGCTTTTCCAGATTTTCTTGATAAATATTATCCTCGTGACATACCTCTTCCCTTGGCCCGCCTTGTATCAAACTGGGCCCCAGATTGGAAAAATTATTCGCAATCAAAACCCTTTAAAGTGTGGGTTACTTCTTCTTTGGAGTACGACGAATGGTTGGTGAGGATTGAAAGCTGAAGAAGGATATCTGGAAGAAAGCTGGGACTTATTATGCTATTCTTATGAGCTGTGACATGCCCTCTCCTAATACTACACTCATCAGTGCCCTTGCCTTTTTCTGGTCTTCTAGCACGAATTCCTTTCATCTTCCTTGTAGGCCTATGACGCCTACCCTTCAGGATGTTGCTTTTATCACTGGGTTGCGTCCTCATGGCATTGAGGCGAATGATGCTTTAGAACCTCCTAAATTGAGTTTTGAATAGTCTAAGAAAAAGGATATTACCTTTAACTATTTTCTGGAACAGAATGCTGTAGCTGATGACAAGGTTGAAGTATTTGAGATGGAGCACATAACATTTTTCATCTATTGGTTGAACAAGTTTGTTTTTTGTAGCAGTCCTTTGAAGATCATGTGATACTACACTGATTTGGCCAAAGCCCTATCTGTTGGTCAGGAGATAGCTTTGGCCCCAATCTTCCTTGCCCATTTTTACTGGTGTATGAAGGAATTGGTTGATCATAAGATTTCTGCTTGTACAGGTCCCCTGTGGTTATTGCAATTCTGGACCTTGTCACGCCCCGGATTTTCAAACCATTTTTTTTAAAAATAATTTAAACAATAAACAGGGGATACAACTACTTGTCATTCAGATACATTCAATTGAATTCTCATTACAGAATACATGGTACAATCAGGAACTACAAGCGGAAGTAAAGTACAAATATCGAACATAGCTACAACTGAAACTGAAGTACAAGTAAAGGAAAGTACAGCTATAAAACTGTATCTACACTATCCTGTACAAAGGAAGCCACTGCAACTGAGGTGGAAACATCCAAGAAAACCCAGCAGCTGACTCCAACTCCAAGTCCATCTAGCCCTGCAACACAGAGTAGAAAAAGGAAAAGAAAGAGGGTCTGAGCAAACAACAGCTCAGTGAGAAAACCCCTGACTACTACCAAGCATGCACGCGCGGTGCGTGCCTATGTGTCCACAAACAAAGTACAAGAACCGTAAAGAAACTAAAGTGCACGTAGTGTAAGCCTAACTCAAGGCAACAGTAACATAGGCGTATCGCCAACAAAGTGGGTTTGACCAAAATCGAAACCTCAAGTGAGTGCAAAGGGTACAACATCCCTAGTTCGACTAAAACAACCTCAAATCTCGGCTCAACCAACCTTACTATTAAAGTCCAACAACTCTAAGGATCTACTAAAGATCCCCAACCAACACTGCGCCAAGATATCCAACCAAGATGTGTAAGCGTAGCACAAGGGATGACAAGGAAGGGTGTCTACACAATCTATCGAAAATGTTCTCTTATTGTTCCGAGGATCGCACACTATCAAGTACCAAGGGGATTCTATTACAAGTCTATCCCAATATGATTTAAATCATCATTCTTACTTTTGTCCCCCTTTAAAGTGTAATTCGGAATTCCATTACAAGTATATTCCGTTCATGTGTTTTATCATCAATCTAGATACATCCCAGGATCCCTAAAGATGAAGTACATCCTGTGTTTATTCAAGGTTCATTAATTAGGATAAGTCCCAGAATCCCTAAAGGTCAAGTACATTCCGCATTTATCCAAGTATCGTTAATCGTCATGTAGTGTCAAGTATAGTCATGTATCGTATCCGTCATTCCCAAGAACGTTGGGAGGGTTAATATCACCCCCATTGTACACAATGTCGTGGAGGGAGCGACCCTCCCGAAAACCCCATCATAAGTACGTTCTAGTATAATTCCTAGCCAGAGGCTAGTATGCCAAAGGAGTACCAAGGCCATTCTTGTGTCAATTTCCTAGCTATAGGCTAGTATGCCAAGGATAGACCAAGGCCTTACTCGCATCAATCTCCTAGCCATTGGCTAGTATGCCAAGGGTGAACCAAGGCCCTTCTCATGTGTCAATCTCCTAGCCATAGGCTAGTTTGCCATGGATAAACCAAGGCATTTCCCGTATCAATCTCGAATGTACTAGTTAACGCAATTTCATTACGCAAGGGGCTTAGTCATCCATGAAGTGATCAATTTCATTAAATGATTTATAAGTGATAGATTCAATATTTAGTATGAGTAGCCCTCATGGAGCACATCCTCCATATTAGACATTTATTGGTTTCATTGAACTACTTACTTAGTTCCTCAATCATTTACTCCACCTTGGCCAAATCCAAAGGAGACAACCACCAAGACCGTTCAACCTCAATCAAATGTTTCAAGACCAATATTCTATCGTGACGGGGCTAAGGAAGGCCCAAGTCAACCAAACCACGAGGGAAAGGGGCTTAAAATCCCAAATCCCATATCAATGCCCACTTGGCAATATCATCGAATGCACAATTGCCCCACAAGTCAAGAGAATTTCTAACCGTTTTAACGGTTCAACATACCCAAGTATTTCACCTACTCATCCTACGACATATCAGATATCACGATAGACCCAAAACACGATTTAAGATTCATAGGGACATTTCATCGAACACTTAGCAGAACTAGACTCCAATGGCCACCAATCGCCCTACAAGTCACAAAGAAAACACTAACCATCCATCTCACGGGAATTTCATCGAACACCTAGTGCGCCTAAGCCTCTAGGAACATCATATCAAACACCTAGCGGGCCCAAGATCACCGCTCAATTCTAATACAATATCGTATTAATTAACAACATAAAATCCATACACACTAGGGTATCGACTCGACCCTATGTACACATAAACACACATACTTAATAGGAGTTAAGAGTTTACCTACCGGAGCATCACCGGAAAAGTTGTCGGAAAAAGTCGCCAGAAAAAGTCCTTCACACCGCCGCAATCTAAGCCCACCACTACCTAGATCTCGATGTCCCCGTCAACGTTCATGAAGACCGCAACCCCATAGCTCGTCGCCGGAAAGTGACCGGAGTCCCAAATATCGCCGGATGGATTCGCCAAGGTGGTCACCGGATAGCTCTCGCCGAGGAGAACAACATTTTTCCTTGAAGAAACTCCATTGCTCAAGGTTGAAGGAGAGCCAAGAATCCAAAACTTGTCGGATGGAGAAGTTGTTGAGCTTGCCGGGGAGCCCGAGGTGAGGGGAACAAGGTTTGTTCTTTGGGGATCCTCATCCAAGCCTTACAAGGCCTTGGATTTGGAGGGTGAAGGTGGGAACTCTATTGATGGAGGAGGAGAGAAGAGAGAGCTTTAGGGTTAGAGAAATGAGAGAGAAGATAGAGCTTTAGGGTTAGAGAAATGAGAGAGAAGAGAGCATTCTGCCGAAAATGAGGGGTTAGGAATGACCTAGGGGCAAAAAGACAACATTGCTCCTTATTAAAAATAAAATTCGGACAAAATAGCAGTTCCCCATCCGGACGGAGGGCTTTCCGTCCGGACGGACACCCCCTTCATTCCGGATGGACACTGCAGGCGATCAGGATGGGCCAAATGCTGCTGAACCCTTTCTGTTTTTCCACTCTGTCCGGAACAACTGCCCTCCCCGTCCGGACGGGCATGACCAGAAATGCCCAGAAACTACTGGGACTTCACCGGGCTGCTTCGTGACGCGTCCAAGTATACTTCCTCAATGTTGGTTACACTCTCACGACGTCTTAAGGCTATTCCAGAGCCTTCCAAAGATACTGCAACAAATATGACGATCGAACACTTGATTTGAGAACGTGCCGAAGGCGTCGCAACCAAACAAATTGCATGCCGAGGGGAGGAATTCATGGTCATGAGACCAAGATTGAGCTATGATCATTAAATCTTATTCGAAAATCTAAAGAATTTAATTAAAATAGATTTTGAAATTCAAGTCATTACATCTCGTACCCCTTAAAGAAATTGTGTCTTCGAAATTAAGTAGAAGGGAGTAGAGGATGAAGGCCAAACCATCCGACTAACAAGACCAACGAATTTTCTCCTCGATAATTAAATCAGAATCTAAACATACCTCCACAACAACTTCTCAAGAGTAAGATCACATTAAGGGTGGGAGTGAGTTCAACTAAAATGCATGGATTCGATACAATTTCTCGGACACTCGGTCAAACATGGGTACAACTTTGCTTCGACATCCTATAATTCATCCACAAAATTAACTAAGGATAGAGATGCAAAGATTTCAACCAAGGAACACCAAACTTGAGAAAACCCACGCGTCACACACACACAAAAAGACAACTCCCGATAAGGTGTGAGCACGCTGACATAAGAATTTATTTTGCCAAAAAAAAAATTACGAGAGACGGAGAATCCCACACGGGATTTATCTCCTCAAGAATGAGAAACCAACAATCTTCTTACCATGGAATTTACAACGAGGAACGAGTTGGCTCTACAAACTCGCACACAAGTAATTCTAGCGTCGTCGTCCGCCACAAGCCAATAATTGTACTACGGGTACTTTGATACATGAGGGTGCACTCAAGACACATAGACACACCAAGGACACGCCGACACAGCGATAGACCGTTTGCATAAATGCTTAGCAATTTACCACTAGCGAGGATACATCAGCGTACCAACACCCACGAACCAACCAATAATAAATGCAACGTATGAAATACTCTAAAATCTCGAGCCGAAGAACACACCACACCAAACACACACATCCTAGTGTGGTAACCGTATGACCTTGGTGATTTGCTTTGAGATGCCCCGGACGGTAGCTCTTCTCAAACCAATTTACCACGTCAAACGTATATCACATAACAAAAATTACTCACCCACCCACGTACGCAAAAATGTGCAAGCGTCAAGCCCAAACAACATGGTATGACACTAAGCTCACACCAAGTCTAGACCACAATATGCAATCATTCCCAACTTTCCCCACGGTCAATAAAACACGCGCTTCTTTGATCCACGAATGTCTATCCAACGATCAAGTAATGTCCAACGCACAATCGTAGCAAAAGATAACGGAAGTCCCATATCCAACTAAGACCTCGCAACCAAAAAGGGAACAATAGCATTTCGATCAAGAATACCACAACGATGGAGATTTCCACTACATGCATTACGCAAGATGCGAGTCAAAGAAATGTCATCCAAGAATCAACAAGTCTTACAACTTACATTTGTACGGAACACGACTCGGATGGAAGCTATCGAAAGTCAACGAACTTCACAACTAGTCGCAAGACAAGCATAACAAAGACAACGGGAACGAGAGGGAACATCGATCAAATGTCCAAGAACACCAACTGGAGGAACGTTAATCTATGATTCCGTCGACTCACGAACAAAGGCGAAAATAAGATTTGCAAGCCGAATTCATCATTCTACGCTTAGAACCCTATAAGTCAAGTGGCCGGATTACAAGATTCAAAATCGGGAAGTAGGTTGGGAAACCAACATGCTAACCAAGACCACTGCTCGAACCATTATTCCCAATGTTATACGGAAAGGATTTGGGGAATGCACTTCTTCTCCAAAGGTGATTTCGAGAGTATAGGAATATTTCTTCAAGCCGTCACAATCGTACCCCATCACGCTTTCATTGCGCTACTCTGATGCCAATACTAACGATTTTGAATGTACAGAGGATCTCACGAATCCTAATGAGCCAAGGGTTGACCTCAATTGGATCATCTAGCGAGAAACTACGATGATGATCACGGCGCGCACACACACGCCCCCCAATCGACTAGGTCGCCGAGCACAAATACATCTAAGGCCAACGCATAACTACTGGCTATAGGACTCTAAACGGTCAACTTAACTACTTTCACCATGATACGAAACATCTAGCCAAATACGAAAGTGTCCCGAATCGCACCTCAAGCCAACGGTTAGCCCAAAACAACTCTAACACTTCAACTTAGATTTACGACCAACCAAAACCAAGACGATCTTACCAGAAATTTTGACCAATGGGTCATACCCCTTAAAGATAACTATCAGTGACGCCTCAAGGTTCTTCACAAGACTCTAGAAAGACTTAAACTCAACGAATCGATATGCCTAAATCCCAATAGCCTCAAGGTAACTCGTGCCCTAACAACAAAAAATAGTCAATTCTCCCAGACTTAAGAGATTCTAATAGGGAGTTTCAATACCAACGATAATTGAGTCATAAGAGACTAAACATATCGTGATGCTAAAGCCAAACTTTTTCCTCTTCGAACTACCAGGTAAGAATAAGTACAACAAGTATATAACCAATGGGATCAGATAAGGGAAAACGTCGACGACGAAACTAACGCCAACCTATATCTCAAATTCACAGATGAGGGGCTAAAGCAACATGCCACTACAATCAAGTTTCCACCTCCTGACCAACGGGATAAGGAACAACGCAAAGATTTCCAAACAACACCACTAATTTCTTTCTCAATACGGGATCCCATACGAGCACAAATAATTTGATCTCTCAAAGAGATATGACCGACGGGTCATATCCCTTAAAGGAAAACACTAGGAAATATCGATAATGCCTCAAGATTTCTACCGAATAAGAAAAGGAAACACATACTCGAATGAACCCTAAGGCCTATTTTACCAACAACTACACGAGTGTTAATACCTCAATCAAGGAAGAACAACCAACTTTGAAACAAAAGGGCTCCAAGAGATATCACTAATCACCAAACTAAAGCCAAGGTCGCCAAAATTTTAATTCAGTGTGCCGACCAAACCCAAGTTCTACCTCACTAACGACAAGATGAGGAATAACCACCATAACAAGTATCAAACACTTCCACAAATCTCATATTACTACGAACCACTAACTCAACTCTAAAGACACGAAGGAGCATAAAACCCAATAATAACCACAAAAGATGCATCGAGATCGCCAAGAACGAGGACACAAGAGCATACTAATACCGCAAGGCAACGAGACTTGCTACAAGAGAACAACAATCTACTTCCGAAGGGAGGAACAACTCATCATTCACGGAAGGAGACAAATGTGAAAGGTACCTCAAGGACACAAGGCCATGATGTGATAGAGCACATCAAGCACACAAACATGATCGAAGAACAGTGTAAAGACCAAGAGAACCCATGGAGACTAAGTGTCTCCCCACGGCTCCAAGGTATTCGAACCGAAATCTCTGATACCAAGTTGTCACGCCCCGGATTTTCAAACCATTTTTTAAACAATTTAAGCAATAAATAGGGGGATACAACTACTTGCCATTCAGATACATTCAATTGAATTCTCATTACACAATACATGGTACAATCAGGAACTACAAGTGGAAGTAAAGTACAAATGTCAAACACGGCTACAACTGAAACTAAAGTACAAGTAAAGGAAAGTACAGCTATAAAACTGTATCTACACTACCCTATACAAAGGAAGCCACTACAACTGAGGTGGCAACATCCAAGAAAACCCAGCAGCTGACTCCGACTCCAAGTCTGTCTAGCCCTGCAACACAGACTAGAAAAAGGAAAAGAAAGATGGTCTGAGCAAACAACAGCTCAGTGAGAAAATCCCTAACTACTACCAAGCATGCACGCGTGGTGTGTGCCTACATGTCCACAAACAAAGTACAAGAACCATAAAGAAACTAAAGTACACGTATTGTAAGCCTAACTCAAGGCAACAGTAACATAGGCGTATCGCCAACAAAGTGGGTTTGACCAAAACCGAAACCTCAAGTGAGTGCAAAGGGTACAACATCCCTAGTTCGACTAAAACAACCTCAAATCTCGGCTCAACCAACCATACTATTAAAGTCCAACAACTCTAAGGATCTACTAAAGATCCCCAACCAACACTGCGCCAAGATATCCAGCCAAGATGTGTAAGCGTAGCACAATGGACGACAAGGAAGGGTGTCTACATAATCTATCGAAAATGTTCTCTTATTGTTCCAAGGATCGCACACTATCAAGTGCCAAGGGGATTCCATTACAAGTCTATCCCAATATGATTTAGATCATCATTCTTAGTTTTGTCCCACTTTAAAGTGTAAATCGGAATTCCATTACAAGTATATTCCATTCATGTGTTTTATCATCAATCTAGATACATCCCGGGATCCCTAAAGATCAAGTGCATCCCGTGTTTATTCAAGGTTCATTAATCAGGATAAGTCCTGGAATCCCTAAAGGTCAAGTACATTCCGCATTTATCCAAGTATCGTTAATCGTCACGTAGTGTCAAGTATAGTCATGTATTGTATCTGTCATTCCCAAGAACGTTGGGAGGGTTAACGTCACCCCATTGTACACAATGTCGTGGAGGGAGCGACTCTCCCGAGAACCCCATCATAAGTACGTTCTCGTATAATTCCTAGCCAGAGGCTAGTATGCCAAAGAAGTACCAAGGCCTTTCTTGTGTCAATTTCTTAGCTATAGGCTAGTATGCCAAGGATAGACCAAGGCCTTACTCGCATCAATCTCCTAGCCATTTGGCTAGTATGCCAAGGGTGAACTAAGGCCCTTCTCATGTGTCAATCTCCTAGCCATAGGCTAGTTTGCCATGGATAAACCAAGGTCTTTCCCGTATCAATCTCGAATGTACTAGTTAACGCAATTTTATTACCCAATGGGGCTTAGTCATCCATGAAGTGATCAATTTCATTAAATGATTTATAAGTGATAGATTCAAGATTTAGTACGAGTAGCCCTCATGGAGCACATCCTCCATATTAGACATTTCCTCAATCATTTACTCCACCTTGGCCAAATCCAAGGGAGACAACCACCAAGACCGTTCAACCTCAATCAAATGTTTCAAGACCAATATTCTATCGTGACGGGGCTAAGGAAGGCCCAAGTCAACCAAACCACGAGGGAAAGGGGCTTAAAACCCCAAATCCCATATCAATGCCCACTTGGCAATATCATCGAATGCACAATTGCCCCACAAGTCAAGGGGATTTCTTACCGTTTTAACGGTTCAACGTACCCAAGTATTTCACCTACTCATCCTACGACAATTCAGATATTGCGATAGACCCAAAACACGATTTAAGATTCATAGGGACATTTCATCGAACACTTAGCAGACCTAGACTCCAATGGCCACCAATCGCCCTACAAGTCACAAAGAAAACACTAACCATCCATCTCATGGGAATTTCATTGAACACCTAGCATGCCTAAGCCTCTAGGAACATCATATCAAACACCTAGCGGGCCCAAGATCACTGCTTAATTCCAACACAATATCGCATTAATTAACAACATGAAATCCATACACACTAGGGTATCGACTCGACCCTATATACACACACACATACTTAATAGGAGTTAAGAGTTTACCCACCAGAGCATCGCCGGAGAAGTTGCCGGAAAAAGTCGCCAGAAAAAGTCCTTCGCACCGCCGCAATCTAAGCCCACCACCGCCTAGATCTCGAAGTCCCCGTCAACGTTCGTGAAGACCGCAACCCCATAGCTCGTCGCCGGAAAGTGACCGGAGTCCCAAATATCGCCGGATGGATTCGCCAAGGTGGTCACCGGATAGCTCTCACTGAGGAGAACAACGTTTCTCCTTGAAGAAACTCCATTGCTCAAGGTTGAAGGAGAGCCAAGAATCCAAAACTTGTCGGATGGCAAAGTTGTTGAGCTTGCCGGGGAGCCCGGGGTGAGGGGAACAAGGTTTTGTTCTTTGGGGATCCTCATCCAAGCCTTAGAATGCCTTGGATTTGGAGGATGAAGGTGGGAACTCCATTGATGGAGGAGGAGATTAGAGAGAGCTTTAAGGTTAGAGAAATGAGAGAGAAGAGAGCATTCTGCCGAAAATGAGGGGTTAGGAACGACCTAGGGGCAGAAAGACAACATTGCCCCTCATTAAAACCCAAATTCAAACAAAATAGCAGTTCCCCGTCCGGACAGAGGGCTTCTCGTCCGGACAGACACCCCCTTCGTTCCGGACGACCACTGCAGGCGATCAGGATGGGCCAAATGCTGTTGAACCCCTTCTGTTTTCCCACTCCGTTCGGAACAACTGCCCTCCCCGTCTGGACGGGCATGACCAGAAATGCTCATAAACTGCTGGAACTTCACCGGGCTGCTTCGTGACGCGTCCAAGTGTACTTCCTCAACGTTGGTTACACTCTCACGACATCTTAAGGCTATTCCACGTCCTTCCAAAGATATCGCAACGAATATGACGATCGAACACTTGATTTGAGAATGTGCCGAAGGCATCGCAACCAAATGAATCGCGTGCCGAGGGGAGGAATTCATGGTCATGAGACCAAGATTGAGCTATGATCATTAAATCTTATTCGAAAATCTAAAGAATTTAATTAAAATAGATTTTGAAATTCAAGTCGTATATTTTTCTGGCCTAGCCCCTGAAGAACCATTGGAACACAAACAACAGAAGAAATCATGGAATACGGTCTTCTGTGGCCTGTACTTGAAGTCCCTTGCACCCAAAGACCATTCCTTTAATGATTGCTTCAAATATTTCTACTACTTTATCGAAGATCCCTGTTCAGATTTCTGGATAACTTTTAGCAGAAATTTTTCTTGCCCCGATTGGCTTGAAACTCCTACAAAAGAGTTATCCTCAGAAGATTCAGTTCAAAAAGAAGTGTGAGCTAGCTTTTTGACATCCATGGATCTCCCTTATGGGATGGGCTCTAATGGTCCCAACAACAAATGTGGGGTTGAGTATTACAATCCTACTCAATGTGCTAGACAAATTGGGCTGGCCCAACTGATCCCTATTCTACCATACCAAACCATTAATTCTGACCTCAATGAGAGGATGTTACTGACTCTAGATGAGACAAAACATCTCATGGATAAGAATGCCACCTTGATTTCTGCACAATTTAAGCTTGCTCCTTTCTACGAACTTCCTCTGACTACTCCAGCTTTTGACACATGGTGGAAGAAGACTTACTTCAGTCAAGTCTCTGAATCAATGGAATTATTGTTGAGAAGAAATTCTCCTTTGGCGGTACCAAAGGTAGTCCCAATGATCAAGGAGATCAAATAAAAGCATTTGGCCAAGAAGACAAAGGCCAAATCCAAAATTGTCCCGAAAAAGAAAGGTACGCCTTCTTATGCTGAAATTTATCAATCTATTCTTAGGTTTGAGACCTTCTTTAAATGCAAATGGGATCCTCGTAAACCAGAGGTAATGGAAGAGGCTAGGAGAAATAGAATGATTGAAATTAAAACTAGGCAAAGAGACTTTCTCTAGAAGAATTAAAGAAGCCTTTCGGAAAACCCATTCCCCCAACGCTTAATACCTCATTTGCTATTGCTAATACATTAGCATATGAGGGTATGTATGAGCTTTATCCAAAACATAAAAGGGTCACAGTCGTTAAGACCGCTTCCCCCCAATAGGAGATAGAAGATTTTTATAAGCGTGGAATAATCAGGGCTATAGATTCTACTGAAAAAGGTTAGAAGCTGTTCTAATAACTTCATATTCTTCTGCTTGTAACAAATTTTTGATGGACTGTTGCCTCTTCTTTTCTAGATGCTATTTCTTTAATAGATTCATCTGATCATGATGAGGAAGATGACGAAGATGAGGAAGAGTCAAAGGAAGAAGAAGTAAAGACGATAAGGAAAGCCCCAACCCAGAAGGCCAAAAGAGCCTTAGTAAAAGTATTCTCCTCATTTCCTCGTATCATTTACGTCTTCTGATTGGGCTTCTATTGATGGCAGTCCTTGTTTCCAGGAGCATGCTGTTATCAAACTCAAGAGAACTCGATCTCTTACTAAATCAGAAGATAAACCCTTCTTCACCTCATTGGAGGAGGTATTGGAGTCTCCCAATATCCTCTTCTCATCATTTTTGTATATAACTGATCATGTCGTTTCTTCAGATTGTAGACACCAGAGGATCCAAAAGAAAAAAGTTGCGACTTCAAGAACATTCTAATGAGACTGGGAGTAAATCCATCTCCCATTCACAAACCACTATTGATCCCCCAAGCACTTCTGACATTGGAGTTGTAGTGAAGGAAAGTGCCCCTTTGGTGGCTGGAGATCTGACTGTTGGTGATCTACCTGGCATCTTGTCTCAGAGTTCTGTCATCCTAGTAAGTTATCATGGCGTGAAAGTATTATGACATATGTGAATTATTTCTGATGTAACAACTTTATTCCAGACTATCTCCAAAGGTTCTTGCATGGCTTCCCAGTTCATTGTACGGCTGTCTCTAGTAAGGTCAAGTTGGAGCCGAAAGAGCTTCTTAATTGTTTGAAGGAGAAACTGAAGAAAGGAAACATCAGCAGTCAAATATCCACCTCCGCCACATCTTCAGGGAGTATTCAGAAGGTTCCATCCACTGAAGAAATTTCCAAGGCTAAAGACATCTTGAAAGGATTTTGGAATCTTAATTTTGAAGCAATGATCCAGTTTGAGGCTCTAGTCACTCTGAAAACTGCTTTAGAAGTCCTTACTTCTACAGAAAACATCCCAGATGTTCCTCAAGATTAATTGAGGCCCTTCAAGCTAGCGTTGTCATCTCTTATCCAAGATTATCACAAGAATACCATAGAGATCCAGGAGATGAAAGATAAACAATCTCACTTTGCATGTCTGGGGAATGTGTTGACGTTAGCTATGGACAAGATGGAGGACTTACAAAATCAAAAAGAACAACAATCAGTTCTAAAGAATCAAGGCCTTGAGAAGATCAAGGAGATTCAGGCCAACATAGCCTGGTTGCAACAACAAATAGTCCAGCTTCGCACAGACGATGTTGGTCGTGATGTGAAATTGTAGGGAATTATCCATGAAGAAGAAGAAGTTGTTGCTGCCACTCAGCCTTTAGTAGAAGAGCATGACATCCTTAGTGCTGAGGTGCCTCATATGGAGGCACAAATTGAAGCTTCAGTGACCAATTTGTCTGCTTGTATGGCCCATTGGAATCAATTCAAGGTTGACATTCTGGAGAAGTTGTGAACTTCTTCTGTTTTTTGACTTATGATGTTTGTTGGTGTTTGCTGAAAGCCTTTTGAGACTTCTAATATTTGCGAAGAGATATTGGTGCCCTTTTTTGGAATGGATAAAGTTTTATGGTTTAATAATATGATTTCCAGCATCCATTATTTCCCACATAGTAGGATACC
>NMUG010004254.1:0-14018 GCA_002855965.1 Monotropa hypopitys | reverse complement strand
CGGAGGATTTTTCCAAGGATTTTGGTAATATTGCCCGAACAACTGATGTTGTCGCCGAGTTGGATTTTAACAAAGAATGGTCCGTTCTGCCGAGCACAACTTGCTTCGGTCAGAGTAAGGGTCAATCAATTTGTACAAGGTAGTGTGTCCGGACTGACAAATGACTTGGCCGAACTAGATAATGAATTGGTCATAAGCTTAGCCGAAGGCTAGCTTTGCCGAGCTGGAACATTTTAATGGCTTGGCCGAGCACAACTTATGCCGAGCTGAAAAGCTACAGGTGTGTGAGGGACAACAATAGTGTACGGGAAGACTCCTAATAAGTCTGCCGAACTGATTTTATCAAGACTAGGCTTGACTTTAAGTCTGCCGAACAATAATTATGTTCTTAGGGATTTTGCCGAACAGAATAAGTTAAAGCAATTATTTTACCTTTAGCCGAAGCTTAATTTGCCGAAGGGTGAATGATCAAAGCTGGAAAGGTGTTTGCCGAACAAGTACTGATACAAACAAGGCCTTGCCGAACTGGTACAATCTTTGCCGAAGGAAAAACTGATAGTCTGGAAGTCTGAGTATGAACTGCTGAAGTGAAATAAGTATGGCCGAAGTTCGATCAATGGTTCTGAGGTGATTAGTTGGACAACCAAGGCTTGCCGAACAACAAATTGAAGTGGAGATGTATGGCAAAAGGTTTGCCGAACACTTGAGGACAAGGTCAGAGCTTGCCGAGCTCCTGGAGTAACATCCAGAGCTTTGCCGAGCAACAATGCTTCGGACAATTTCTAGAGAGAGAAGGTCTGGTTTCTCTCAAATTGAAGTTGTAACCAAAATGGAATGAATGGTTCGGTATTTATAGATTTTGAGAAGGCAATAATGATCCAAACGTTGGCAGACCAACAAACGGCGCCACTCACCGAGAGTGGGCCCCGTCGGCCGCCCAGTCTAGGCCTCTAGGCTGACGACCTATGCCCACCAGCCGCACAATTTGGCTTCTTCCACCGGAAATGGAAGATGACGTCAGTCCACTCAGGACTTTTGTTTCCTTCTGACAGATGGATGTCCAGATGGACTGTCCACATGGCCGAACAGCCACGTCAAGCTGACCTGGCCGGACTGCCAATTAGGCATCTGCACTGGCCAAACCTTTACTCGGCCGGACTCTCTAAACCGGATCCCTTCTGCTCGGCACAAGTTCGGCCGAACCCTAACCTGTTCGGCACAGTTTAGCCGGACCCTAACTGATCGACAACTCACAAATTTGTGCTCTTAACTTATTTTCTTTCACTTAGGCCCCTGATCAAATCCTTTTCTCTTCATATTATAACTTCAAGGCTTAAATGAATATCAGAAATCCTTAAATTTATATAAAATACTTTTGTTAAATATTTTCTAGGACCGGGGTCTCACACGGCTGGTAGATCGGGTCAGGTCGTACGGACAGGGTTTCGGGGCGGATACCCCACGACGGTGATGGGAGGATGATCCTCCGGCGTGGTACGGTCCGTTCGGAAGTGGGTCCCGAGCAATAAAGGGAGTTCACAAGGAGTTGCCATCCGAACATCAGCGGTCGGGGGCATTACGAACTCTCCGGACCGGACAGTCCCTGGGCCGGGAATAAGGGGCCGATGCATTTATGATAGGTTTTTATGATAGGCTTTCTCTCAGGGAATAGGTCCGGTCACCATATAGCCAAGAGGCTTACATTCTGGAGGTTGATCTACCAGTTCCTATGTATGATTCTACAAAATGGAGTGAGTTTCACTCTTGATAGTCTCATTCCACATTGGTCCTTCTAGAGATCTTACAGTTTCCTTCAAGTTTCGAGGCTCAATTTCTAACAAACATGTTAGAAAATCTAGACCAAAATAAGTTGATGTCCTTACCCTTTTACTACATCTAGGCTCCAAATCTTCATCTTCGTTTTGACTGCTATCATTAATAGTATCTAGAGTACATTTTATCAAACTCGATTCTCTAATGGATCTACAAGGAAATAAATTTTCAAAAAACATTGCATTCCTAGATTCTATTATCGTATTCTTGTGTATATCTGGTATCTCAGATTCATATACTAAGAAATATTATGCACTACTATTGTATGCATAACCAATGAACACACAGTCCATAGTTTTTGGACCTATCTTCACCTTTTTAACTGTAGGTACTGCAACCTTTGCAAGGCACCCTCATATTCGTAAGTACTTATAGGAATACTTTCAACCATTCCAAAGTTCATACATGGTTTTGTCAAGTTTCTTCCGAGAAACTTTGTTGAAGAGATATTTTGCTAATAGAATTGCTTCTCCCCACATATTCTATGGTAGCCCAGAACCGATCAACATTGAGTTTATCATCTCCGTTTATGTTCGATTCTTATGCTCATCAACTCCATTTGACGGAGATGAATAAAGTGCAGTGTTTTGATGTATGATACTATGTTGAGCACAAAGTCACTAACCAGTACTTCATATTCTCCACCACGATCATTGTACAACATCTTGATCTTTCTATCAAGCTGATTTTCAACTTCATTCTTGTAAATAACGAACTTATCCAGAATTTCATCTTTGCTTTTCAACAAGTATACGTGGCAGTATTTCGTACAATCATCGATGAAAGTAATGAAACTGTCATGCCCATTCTGTCACGACAATATAAATGCCAGCACGAACACAAACATATGAACAAACTAGAATTACCACATCTTTTGACAAATAATATGACGCAATAAATCCTCTTTTCTCTTTTTTTTTTTACCCATAAGGCCAAACTGGCACTCCTCCAATAAGCTCCCAGCTCTGACTCTGTAGTAGACCAATGCTAGCTATCTCAATCTAGATTTCACAATATAATAAAACAAAGAAAATCCAGGAGCTTATTAGTTAAATTAAACTTTGTAAAAATCTAAAATAAAGAGATGCTGCAACTATAAATAGCAATAACATGTGATAAGAAAGGAAGTGCAAACGATTCGAGAAGGGTATGCATTTCTCGGTCTAATGGCTTGTGATACGCCAGAGGATCAGGAATTTAGCAGACATGGTTGAATGTGCCCAAATGATTGAGCCGAAGAAAGAGGCTCCCAAGGAGGTTCGTGTTTGGGAACCTAGGAGGCAGGTGTCTGGATCTAGTTCTTCTTCCAGTATTTTTGGGAGGAAAAGGCATCATGAGCATTTTTGCTTCTGTAGAGGACATGGCTCACATGCTAGTGTTGAAAGTCCTGGAGTTTTGACCAAGCAGAACATTATTTGCCACCGTTGAATCGTGTCGACTTATGAACAATTCAGTGGGCCTCTCTCTTGTCTTCTGGTAGTGAGTCATCTTTGAGAAAGGAAATAATGGGATCCATCCAACTTGGACCCTAGCTGATGAAGTAGACCGTTGCTTGCTTCGGTGCTTCTATGCTCGACTGATCCAAACTCTGGATGCTGATCGTCCTCTGCTCCTTAGCTTCTGCTGCTAAGGCTATTCCTGCGAGAGCGTCGGCATGAGCGTTCTGCTCCCTACCGACATGTTGGATTTGGATTTGCTTGAATAGCTTCAACCTTTTTTTGCCTTCTGCACGTAGCTTCCTATTCACTCATCTTGGCACTCATAGTCACTGTTGATTTGGTTAACTACAAGTTGAGAGTCGTTGTAAACCTTGAGGCTTTGAATCTCCAGCTCTTCGACAGCTTTTAGTCCGACGAGCAGGGCTTTATATTCAGCTTCATTGTTGGAAGTGTTGAAGTTGATCCAAAGGGAATGTTCGTGAATGACACCCTCAGGAGAGATAAGGACAACTCCAGTCCCATTCCCTCAGCAATTAGAAGCACTGTCGATGAACACCCTCCAGGAATCCTGATCCAGTAGTTGCTGGGGCTGGGCTAGATTAGTATGATTTTCTTTAGTCTGAGGCTCCTCAGGCCGAGGGGAAAACTCAGCAATAAAATCGGCCAGGATTTGGACCTTGATGACCGTTCTCGATTGAAATTTGATGTCGAAGTTGGCGAGTTCGACGGCCCAATTGGTTATTCGACCGGATAGGTCGGCACGTCTAAGTAATGACTGAAGAGGAAATTCGGTCAAGACAATGATGGTGTGTGCCTGAAAGTAGGATGCAAGTTTCCTGGAAGCAATAACCAATGCATATGCAAGTTTTTCTAGAGGAAGATACCTGGTTTATGCACTGATGAGAGACTTGCTTGAAAAGTAAACTAGAAGTTGCTCAATCCCTTCTTGCTGAACTAAGGCCGAGCTGATGGTATATGGAGTTACAGTCAGGTAGAGGAATAGTTCTTCTCCCTATATTGGTTTTGAAAGAAGAGGGACCGAAGAGAGGTAGGCTTTGAGGTGGCCGAGTGCTTTCCCGCACTGGTCGGTCCATAGAAAGTGTTGTCGGTTGTTCTTTCTCAGGACCTTGTAGAATGGCCAGCACTTGTCCGAAGATCGGTTGATGAAACGATTGAGAGATGTCGTCATTCCTGCTGCTTCTGCACCTCCTTCAAAGTTTTGGGATCTTCTATCTTCTGGATGGCTATGATATATGAAGGGTCAGCCTCAATGCCTCGGCGCATAACCAGACAGCCCAAGAACATTTCTGAGCTGACACCGAAGGCATATTTCGAAGCATTGAGCCGAAGCTTGTGCTCCTTGAGGATGTTGAATATGCTCTGGAGGTCCTCCAGGTGATACTCTTTGGCCTTGCTCTTGACCACCATATCATCGATATAGGCCTCCATAGTATCCTCGAGTTAAGAGTTGAATATTTTTGTGATCATCCTGTGATACGTTGCTCCAACGTTCTTGAAACCGAAGGGCATGACCTTGTAGCAGAAGAGGCCCCAGAGGTGATGAATACTGTCTTCTCCTGGTCAGGGCCGAACATTGCAATCTAGTGGTACCCTCGGTAGGCATCCATAAAGCTCATGTGGGGATGCCCGGTCGTTGAGTCGACCAGCTGATCTATTCTGGAAACAGGGAAGCTATCTTTGGGGCAAGCTTCATTGAGGTTAGTATAGTCTACACAAACTCTCTACTTTCCAGCCTTTTTTTACCACCACCCTGTTAGCTTATCAGGTGGAGTAGTGAACTTCTCGGATCGCCTGAGTTTCGTCCAGCCGATCGACCTCTTCAATGACAACATCGGCATGAGCAGATGCCAACCGTTTGGATTTTTGAACGATGGGCCGGCACGCAGGCTGAATATTGAGGTGATGGCTAATGAAGTTAAGATCAACGCCTAACATTTTATATGTTGTCCAGGCAAACACTTCCACATTGCTCTTTAGGAGGTTGATCAGGTCCTCCTTTTCTACGTCGGCCAGTTGAGAGCTGATAAGAAAGAAGTGCTCTAGATCATCGGTACTCAGAGGCACGGTGACAAGATCCTCAATTGATTTTGGAGAGGCACTTGGACATCCTCCAGTACTGGCTGGTCTAGAACTTCCACCCAGTGAACTTGCTCGGGGGTGACCTTTCCCTTGACAACAACGATATAGCACTGCTTCGCAAACATTTGGTCTTCCCGAAGCTCTTCAACTCCTCGATTGCCAATGAATTTGATGATCTGGTGGTATGTGGAGGCCACTCCATTCATGCTATGGACCTAGATTCGGCTCAGAATGGCATTGTAAGGTGAAGGGACATCAACCACCACAAATTCCACCTCGGTAGTGACCGAGTCGATGGTCACAGGGATAAGGATTTTTCCAAGCAGTCAGACAGAAGCCACATTGAATCCCACCAATAGAACATCGGTCGGTTGTAAGTCTTTGGATTTGTACCCCATTTTCTTGAATAGGGAGTAGTATATCACGTCAACTAAGCTGTCGAGGTCGATGAGGACCTTTGGATGTGGAACTTGGAAATTCGCAGGGTGATGGCCAGGGCATCATCATGAGGGTGCTGAACTTTGTCAGAATCCCTATCTGAGAAGGTGATGGAATACCTGGAGTCCGACTTTGATTTCTTCGGCATAGGTTGCACTGAGAGGACTTATTTTGCCTCGAACTGCTTCATCTCTGACCAGAGCTGCTCTTCTCGTTATTGATCCACTATTCCATAGATCACGTTGATGACGCACAAGGCAGGTTTTGGGTCCTCCCTTAGCACTGCGGTAGTAGTCTTCTCCATGTCAATGTACTCTCCGAGATGGCCAGCAGCGATCATCTCCTCGAGGAAGTCCTTGTAGGATCTGTAATTTATTGTCAGGTATCCCTTTTCCCTGTGATAAGAGTACCTGAACTTGTCATTGCCCTTTATGGGGGCTCCCAATCATTTCTCCAGCCACCTGAAGAACGACTCTTTTTCAATTTTGCGAAGGAGGATGAAGGTTGGCTCTTTGAAAATAGTGGTGTGAGCTATGAACTCATACGACTTGTATGTTCGGGGCTCTCCTGGACAGTGTTGGTCTCCTTTCTTCTGACCGAATTGTTGTTAGTAGAACCGTGGTCGGAGTGCTACTCGGTCTTGCTTCTCTCCTCCTTAGCCTCTTCAAGTTTAGCATGTAGCTTGATTCTGGCCATGAACTCGTTCATTATGGCCAGATGGAATAGAATCAAGTCTTCAAATTCTCGACTGGAGTGATCCAAACCGAGCTTGAAAGATGTTACTGTGATTTTTTATCACAGTCCTCAATCATTGTAGAGGTCCCAATATTGGGTTGTATATTGGCGCAAAGATTCTGACCTCTCTCGCCAAAGGCCAAGGAGGGAATCAACCTCTTTCTTTACCCTGGAACTGGTAATGAACCGAGCCAAGAAGGTCGTTGATAGGTATTTCCATGAGGAGATGGACCCTACTGGTAATCGGTCAAACCATAGCAGTCCAACCTCTCCTAGGACTATATGTGATTGGAGATGCATTTCTGATTTAGAAGACTTTGTCTTGCACGCTAAGACTTCAGAGAGAATACCACATTATGTAATTTGACCGTCCATTCCGAGTTATTCCGACGAGTAGTAGAGGCACAAGCCACAGATGAGGAGGCCAGAGTTATTCATTCCAAATGCCTTGATGGGGAAGCTTTGCAGGATTGAGTAGTTTACGAAGGCATGAGCATTCGTCACAAAGGAAGATTGTTTGTTTCATTGGCTTGCCGATAAGAGATCCTCCATGAGTTTCACCATTCACCATTTGCTGTGCATCTGGGAGGAGACAAGATGTATCATGACATGCGATGCCAATTTTGGTGGCCAGGTATATGGAAGGATATAGCGTGTTTTGTCATGAGATGTCTTATTTGCCAACAGGTGAAAGCCGAGCACCAACGTCCAATGGGGATGTTGCAACCATTACCCGTGCTAGAGTGGAAATGGGAACATGTCACCATAGACTTAGTATCAGGTTTGTCGAGATCACAATTCTTTAATTCTTGAAAAGCCTTCTCACATTACTCTGTCCAGGTGTAAATTGCCCGCTTCTTTAATAGTTGGAAAAATGATCTCCACTTATCTGATAATCTTCTGATGAATCTGTTAAGTGCGACAACCATTCTTGTAAGCATTTGCACCTCTTTAGTCTTTCTCAGACTTTGGAGATTTTGCACAGCGACAATCTGATCTAGGCTGTCTTCAATCCCTCTTCTGGTCACTAAGTGTCCCAAAAAATTTTCCTGGACTAACTTCAAAAGAACATTTTGAAGCATTTAGTTTCAATTTGACATTTCTAAGTACCTCAAATGCCTGGTGTAGATCTGCCAAGTAAGACTCTAATTACTTATATTTGATCATCATATCATCAATCCAGACTTCCAAGTTCGTGCCGATTATGTCCTTGAACATCTTTGTGGCCAACCTTTGATAAGTTTCCACATCATTCCTCAAGCTGAATAACATGACTTTGTAGCAGAAAAGACCTCTTGGATTGATAAAGGAAGTCTTCTCGTAATCTGACTCATACATAGCTATTTGATGATATCCTATGTAAGCATCAAGAAAGCTCATTCTCTTGAGTTCAACTGTTGCATCCACCAACTGATCTATCTTTGGAAAAGGAAAACTATCCTTTGGGCAAGTCTTGTTTAAATCCGTGAAGTCTACACAGACTCTCCATTTTCCATTCTTTTTCTTCACCACTATTGTGTTTTCTAACCAATCAGGATAATACACCTCCCGAAATTCCCCTACTTTTAACAAATTGTCAACTTCTTCAATCACTGCTTCCGTATTCTACACATCCGATCTCCTTCTTTTCTGCATAACTGGCTTGTGGCTTGGATTGACATTCAACGGTGGCAAATGACCTTTGGACCTATGCCCGAAATTTCTTGAGGTGTCCATATAAACACATCATTATGATCTAATAAGACTTGGACAAAATTTATTTCATCTTTCTCTGGAAATTCTTCTCCAATTAGAAAATAATGTTCCTCATTAGTCGGGTGAGCAGGAACTTTCTTTAGCTTTTCCACCACTCTATCGTCTAGATTCTTCCCGACATCCTCTACAGTTGGTTGATCTTGCACTTCAATTGACTTAACTTTCTCCACTTGTTGCTTTGTTTTCAAGGATGTCACAAACATAACTCTTGGTTGTCGTCTGATTTCCTCTTATACGCTCAATTCCATTGGGACCAGAGAAATTAAGCACCTAATGATAGTTGAAGGGGATTGCTCCCATCATGTGCATCCAAGTACGAACAATAATAGCATTATATGCTGAAGAGCCATCTACAACCAAAAATTTAGTATTCAATGTTACCCTTTCAACACGGAACAGTTGAACTACCAATCCAAGGGGCCATACAAGTTTTGCAATGAACCCAATTAAGGTAATCTTGGCTTCCTACAAATTTGCCTCCGTAAGCCCCGTCTTTTTGAACGCATCATAATACAAAATTTTAGTTGAGCTGCCCTGATCAACTAAAATCCTCTCTGTATCATATTTGGCAATTTCTAGAGTTATGATCAGAGCATTGTTGTGTGGTACCCACACTCCGAAAAGATTTTTCTCCGAGAATGAAATCTTATCCACTTCTCCATTCCTTGCAAGCTTTTGCTTGAGCTAAAGGACATGGTGGGAATGTCATTCCCTTCTTCTTTGTGCGGGGGCATCATTCTCAGAAACTGGTTCTACCATGCCATGTATGACATGAATAATTTCAATTGGTGTCAAAAATCTTTATTCCGTTTATACTTCTATCTACGGCTCCTCTTGTCAACCTTCTTCTGCTTCTGCAAGGTGTTTTTTGAGATGCCCACAGCCACCAAATTTTCCAGAAACTTTTTGTACACATTTCAGTCTTCAGTCATATGACCGAATTCCAATGGAAACTGCAACAAAAACCCATTGCGTCTAACTCTATTTGGTTTCCTTCTGCTTCTTTAGCCATCTCTTAAATGGCTCATCTTTCATTGGCTAGATTATAGTCCGGATAGCCTTGTAAGGCTGTAGTCCCGCCCTGTGTACTTTTCATGCTGCGTACAACACATCTTCTTTCTCTTCTTGTTTTCTACAGGTGGTGCTTTCTTCCTTTTCTGCATCGGTTTTTCTGACTGATAGTGTTGGTTTTATGGCCTTTATGACCAGATCGCTTAGTCTTCCGAGCAATCTCATCCTCCACCTTTGCATGTTACTCCACCCGATCCATCAACTCGATCATTGTCTCTACTGGGTTCATTGTAAGAGACTCCCATAGCTTTTCCCGAACAGAAAGGCCAAACTTGAAAATCGCAACAACATATTTCTCGTTGCAGTATCCAATCTCGTTGTAGACTCTCATGTACTGCCCTGTATAATCTCTAATCGATTCGTCTAACTTCTTTCTCAATGCCATTCGAGAGTCAAACTCTTTTGGTGGCTTTCGATAAGTGAGGAATCTTGCCACAAACTACTCAGCAAGGTCCTCCTACCCCATGACTTAATACGGGGCAATGGTATAATACTAGTTTAAGGTAGTCTCAGCTAAACTGAATGCAAACATCTTGTAGTACATGACTTTATCTCTTGCGTGTATGATCATTGACTACAGATAGGCCTTTAGATGTGCCATGAGATTCATAGTCCCATTGTACATTTGAAATTTTGGATGAACAAAATTCCTAGGAATAGGATACCTTCAAATTTCAATACTCAAAGGTGTTGATGTCATCTGCCACGGTGCCCTTCTTGCACTTTTCTGAGTTGTTGTTCTTCCTTCCAAGCGGCTATCTAGCCACTCTATGATTTCATTCATATTTGTTGACAAAGGATCCTTCCCCCACACATTAGTTCAGGGGGGCTTTATTCATCACGACGCCTTATTTCCTATACAAGATTTCTGAAATCCTGTGCATCTCCTGCATGGTCCATCACTTGCTTATTTTCTCTTACCACCTCTCTTTCATTAACAAAATGATTTCTGCCTTTACGAATGGGACTTCTGATCTCCCATTCATAATTCAATCTTTCTCATTATAACCGAATAGTTCTTTCCATCTATCGGCCAGATGCATGACTTCCTCTACAAGTATGATTTATTTGATCCAGATGAAATGGTCTATGCAAATTCTGGCTCCCAAGCCTGTCCATTTGATTATGTTGACTTCTGCTTCCCCTTGATCTGCCATGAGAATGACAGGGTTGATCATCCTGCCTTCTAGATCCACTTTCTTCCCTTTGATCATGTACTCTTTCTCTTCTTAGATCTTGAATTTATTTTTCCAGTCTTTGAGTTACTTGATCTCTTCCTTCGATAATTCTCTCCAATTTTGTTTCCCACCTAGTTTGGGAATGAGATTTGGTTTGGATTCTTGTTTCTGATGATACTTCTCGCTGCAATTGAGAATATTGCCCAGTCTCTCTAGAATTGGAATATTCTCTGATACTTTGACTCTTCAACAGGGAGCTTGTCACAACCCAATCCTAAATGGGCCATGACCGGCTAACGAGCAAGCTCGCAAAGACCTACTATTAATGAGTTAATAGATTCTATCACAATAATATAATAAATGCGGAAGCATTGAACAAAAACCCAGTGTGTATATAAGATTGTTACCCATAATACTCCTCGCTGATACAATAAAAGAGGGTCATAATGACCTTTATAATAGAATGAGAAATACATCAATCCTCTAAGCTAATCCTCTTCGATACCTGAAAAGAGTTTTAGAAAATGCATAAGCATAAAGCTAGAGTAAATCAATATATGCCAATGTTATTAGTTTACATGGACAAACAATATAAGTTATCAAATATCCTTTCTTTCTTTTTCAACATAGTAATTGAATGGCTTATTAGCCCAAATTTTTGTAATTGCCTGTGATTGATGAGTTAAGCCTATAGCCTTCACGAAATATCCTTTGGCACATAGATAACTTTTGTTTGCATGTTTTTATTCCCCATTTCGGATTTCCCGATATAATTTTATCATGTTCCTCTTCACAGTCCCAGTAGCTTAGGGAGCGACCCCAAATAGATTGCATGTCGTGATGTCACTAAGATCACCTGATCATGATCCCTTATTGCTAGCTTTTGGTTAGTTGATACTATCATAGTAGTTTGTGACACCACTTGTGATTGTAGGAGAAACTTGTATTGACATGGTACTTGGGTTTTCACATAGACTTGTGATAGAGCATCTTTTATTTTGATGTTAGTATTACCACTTGAGACTTATTTATGGGTTTATTAAAAAAATTTATTCCACACTTTATTTAATTGCTCTTTTGAGTATGAGGTGTTCCAAACGAGGTTCCCTCTTTAATCCCGGGGTGGCCCCCCACTCCCCTGTCACTATTAGATAGTCATCATCACTCCCATTTGTCGAGTCCACAAGCCATAAAAACCAATTTTCCCTAGTTACCTCAGACCTTTAGGTATCATACATTGTCTCGAGTGTGGTTCACAGTGTAGTGGTACCGAATTTTCCAGATCCTGATATGAGATCTAGTTATTTGATTTAGTGTGGCGACACCCATTATAGTCCGGACTATGTTCGTCGTCACTTGCATCAGTGATAGATTCAAATAAGAAAGAAAATATTTCAAAAGAGAATGAAGAGGCAATCACATCCCAACTTGTACGACCTGGATTACAGGGATGTGGAGGGTGTGGGTGTCCGTAGAACTCCCTAGGTATCCCTCATGAGCCAAGCTCAGAACAATGTCCTCCGGGATCCCACAATCTTATCGAAACTACTCGATTTTATCGGGGGTGTCGACTAGATATCGGAAGAAGCCCATATTCGAGAGTGGGAAATCGATAACAATCAGAAGAAGTCTCTCAAAGAAAATCGAGGGAAGAATCAAGGAGAACTTACAGAAAGAATCATAAAGTCAGAAGAATGCAGAAGGACTAGGGTTCTAGAGAGCTTTGGTGTGCAAGGATTTTGAAAGACGAGAAAGTGGTTGGGAATTTGGGAAGGGGATGCAATGTCTAAATCGAAGGGGTGACACGCTTTATGAGTCATTTTCCATCGAAAGGCATGTCTCGGCCCTATCTCATTAAATGCGCATTAATGAGCGCCGCCCAAAAAGTGACGATTGGACTTTATTGATAAGCGGAACGACAATGTATAGACTGACTGTGAGCTTTATCCACTCGGGCTGTGTGACTGAAGTAGCCAAAACTGGGAGGCAATTGTGGTAAGGTAAATCATAACTTGCCATATGTAAAAGGGAAAATCGGAATTCCATGGGCACAATATGGCACATGTCGTCCATTTATTCGATACAGAAAGCCAAATGTTGCTTAATTCCCGCACTGCGGATCAAGTCAGCCTTGTGCGGCGTGACATTCTATTAGTGTGGAAGAGAAGTTATACAGTCAGACACATGCAAATAAATTTTTGATATAGTTAATCACATGCGAGTCAGCTAACTCGCACCGCGGATTAGGTCAACCCTATGTGGCTAAACATCCTGGCAGTGCGGGATGAAATTACCAACACGACTGATATAGCAGGCGACATGTATAGATGTCGATCGACCAAAGAGTAGCGATCGATGCATGTGTCCTAGTTATTCGCGCCTAAAGGGACAGAATCTCGTGGATTAAAGAGGCATAAATATTTATAGTAAAATTTGGCGTATTGGAAAAGAGAAGATCTTCGAAAATATAAAAAGGTCCGACGGGAATCCAAGAGAAATTATAGATTACCGGAAAAAGAACGTGAAGTCCAATCAAGTTCCTGATTACCATCAAAAAACTGGTAATTCGAAAGACCTTTATAAAAGTAAAAGTCTAACATACAAAAAAAGGTACATGCTATTTTGGCTATTGAATTCCATTGTGTGCTTTCTTTAGAGTTTTGTTTTGATAAATGACTCACTTAGTCATCGGTGGAATGTCCTTTAACTCGTGTTTCTGAGCATATATCCAGGTAGGGATGTAAAAGGTTCGGTTTGGTCGGTTTTTCGGCAAATATAAAACCAAACCGATAATTTCGGTTTATATTTTTAAAACCCAAAACCAATCAACGTTATATATAAACCAAACCAAACCGATATGTGTTATATGATTCGATTTGGTGCGATTTATTCGGTTTTTTGCATGTAAAAAATGACAACGCCCCCAAAAATAAGGATAACAAAAATTAACCAGAAAACTAAGTAGAAAATTATGATTGTGCCTTCATTGGTACACTAGCTAGAAAAGATAAAAATTATCTTATCATTGATACTTTGGTCCTATTAGTCTCAAAAGACGAAGAATAAACTGTCGAAGATGAGCCAGAAAAAATATCGTCATCGATAATCAATGCAATCTCAGCTTCCTTGGCAGCATGGAAAATAGCAGAAGACAGAAAAACAGTACACATGGGTGATGGGAATCACTTACTGACTTAGAATGTCAGTGCAAGAAAATAGAAAGAATGTGATATTCAAAGCACTAGAGCATATAGAGGTGAGAGTAGCTTGAACTAAAAACAACACCAGTATTATTTTTTTAGCTGAACCAAAAACATCGCCACTAAAAAAATAATTTCAAAAATAATATTTCAATTTAGATTATTTAAATTAAAAATATAATTTATTTTTGTTCGGTCGGTTTCGGTTTAATTCGGTTTCAAAATTAAAAATTAAAACCAAACCAATTTCTAATTTTTTAAATAATAAA
>NMUG010004253.1:0-14019 GCA_002855965.1 Monotropa hypopitys | reverse complement strand
TTTTTGTTTTAAATAAATACAGTCAAGTGATGCGAGAATGACAATCAATAAAAGTAACAACACATCTATAATTCTTTAATGAGGTAACTGGAGAGAGACCCCAAACATCAGTGTGGATAATCATAAATGTAGAATCACTTCTTTTATTAATAGAAGGTCGTGAACAAATACCATGATAAAAAAATACCTAATTAATTGGGTCGTGAACAAAACATAGGAATAATTACGAGTTTTGGATCGAACCAGATCAAATCGGTTCCAGATCAGATCGATAATCCCTAGACAATTCAATCTTAGCTTGACATACTTGATATTCTTGGTTCAACACCCAAAATACGAAATAATCAATCATATTTGATTAATTATTCTTACAATAGCTAAAACCTAAAACCACAACTTAATACTCAATTTAACCTATTTTAGGTTATCTCCATACTTCATGGTATTATCATGACTTCTTACTAGATTTTTAGCGCAACCAAATCCCCTAACTAAGGCCCAATTATCCAATTTGTCAAAATTTAGTCATTATTCACAAATACCCCTTCAAGACATTTTATCAAACACTTGATGTGCATAGTATGAATGAATACTTATTTGTAATGATATATCTCCTACAACCATCTATATGTCAAAATCAACTCACTCGATATATATTTTCATCAATTTCATGAAATATCCCTTTCAAATTTGACTCAAAATGTAACAAACCCTTGGGTAGAACTCACCCCCAAAAGCTAGCTATTGAGGGGAGGGTGCCCAAAGGTTTATTAACCCCACATTAGAATCTCATACTTCCAATGTGGGACAAGTCCCATACCTTGCATAGGATCATAACAAACCCACCCCCTTCAGAGCCGACGCCCACGGCGGCAGGTCGCACTCCGGCAAGTACTTCCGGCAAGTACCTCCTACAGCGGCAGGCAGCGCTCCGGCAAGCAGCGCTCCGGCAGGCACCTCCGACAAACCCGTGGCGCGGCCTCTTCCAAGGACGGACCTGCTCTGATACCAATGTAACAAACCCTTGGGTAGAACTCACCCCCAAAAGCTAGCTATTGAGGGGAGGGTGCCCAAAGGTTTATTAACCCCACATTAGAATCCCATACTTCCAATGTGGGACAAGTCCCATACCTTGCATAGGATCATAACACAAAACATGACATTTGTATTTAATTTAAGTTTTAACCCTTAATTTAATTCCACCAATTCCTTCATATATAAGTAAACCATGAATTAAACCTTCTAAAATCCCAAATTAAGAAGTAAAACCTCGGGAATTTAAGTTTCTATCAATATTCTCAAAGATTATCAAACCCTAACCTAGTATATAAGAAAAATCAGAATTTTTAGGAAGAAGAAGGGTGCCTCTTATTTTTAGTCTTATAACTAACTAATGACCTCCCTTGATCTTCTTCCCAACTTGTCCTTCGCTCTCACTTTCTCTCCCTGGAACGTCTCTCTGCAAATATATTGACCGAATATGAAATGAGAAGATAAATCCATGTTTAATGTAGTATGTTTTCTCCACTGACTGACATAACACGCGTTATTGATTACGCCACAACAGGTGTTATCGATAATGCCAGTTGTTGTTTACAACTGACCACCTATTACCGATAACCCAGTCTTCCTGTGTTATCGGTAACCCACTGTCCTGACCCAAACTACATTTTGTTACTGAAAACCCATCCGACAGTGGCTCCAGTAACACCTCAACCCAATCAACCATTTGAACCATCTGCTATCAGTAACCCATCGATCTCAACACCTTGGTTATCGATAGCCCTTACCCTGACTGTTTCCCAGCCAAAGCCAGGGACTTCAGTTATCAGTAACCTCTTGCCTGTGCTACCTCTGGGTTACGTGGGTTACCAATAACCCGAGCATATGCCACCAAATTCCAAGATTTCACAAATTTCTTTTAACAACCAAAACACTCACAACTTATTTAAACTCAACAAAAAAATCTGCCGACATGTTTAATTAATCTAAAACATGTTTGTAATAACCAATTCATGTCTTGCTTATTTCATACTCATGCTAAACTTAAAATTCACTTTCAAATTATATTGAATGAAAACGCGGGGTGCTTCACCACTACTCTTTTGACCTCAAGAAATTCTCCCTCATCACGTTCTAACAATCATAATGACCGTCGAATCTCGCTATAGTAGTTAGCACGAAATTCTCTGCTGCCATTGAAAGAGAATAGCTTGTATTGCTCATAAAAAACAAGAGGGAGTAGATAAGAACTTCAGCTCTTTAGTACTTTCTACAACTTCTGTTCAGAGCAGTCTCTGATACCATTGATATATAACTTGGAAATAAGTTCTGAAAAAATTAAAATATAGTTTTAGTGATTGGATTCGAGTACTTAAAATAGAGGATTACATCAACTAACTTACTACTAGTTTGCGAACTAACTCACATCTGTACCAGAAAACAAGGAACTAAAATCAAAACAGCCTATCCCACTACTGATACTTTTACAGGCGGTAATTTAACTTAGCTTCAAGCATTAATTTGTTTTGGCTTCCGGAGATTGTAATTAATAACTTGTGTTCAAAAAAAAAGAAATTTAATGCCTGAAGCTAAGTTAAATTAGCACATGTATAATGACATAGTTGGGTCAAGGTGTGCTGAATAATTTGCTAAGGGCGTGGTGAGAAATTAGGGGACTGCTAAGAGAAATGTAATGGGTGCTCATAGCTCATTCCCCAATTTTACCCGAGAGTTCTTTTCGTTGCTCAGTCATTAGCTGTTTCGTCTCGACTTGACAAGTTTGCCAACACGTAGCTTATCACCTTTTCACTCTACTGCTATACAACTATTCTCTCGTGATGACCCACCCATTCTCCTTTAGATTTAATTTGAGTACCAAATTCCAGAGAGAGCTAGAGATATAGGGCAAAGAGAAAAATTAAATTCATGACTTCCCCTTCGTTCACTATCCTTGAGCATCTTCAAATGTAATCCCCTTCATTCAAAAGTTATCATTGCTATTTCAATCTCCAATCCAAGTGGTAACATAGAAAGTATGACGTTTGGAGCAAATTTTCTCATGTGAAATTTATGGGTTTACTAATTTCTCTCAAATCTTATTTTTACTCCCTAAACGATGAATAGGAAGGTAATTAGGGCTATCTAGTAATGTCTAAAACCACTTTCGAACCTAAAGTGATGCAGATTGGTATTCACACTAACTGCAACCTTCGTTCACACAACGGGATAAAGAACAAAAACAGGAGATAAACAGAATACCACCGTTGATCGCAGGGATGCCGATGTTGATTCTCTTCTCGATTACTGTTGATTGGTAAACCAATACCGGAATCAAGGCTCGCTAATCTGTTTATTCTTAGAGAATGCCCAGAGAAACGGCTTCATACACAATCATTGATTCACTAGGTGAATACCGAGAGGGGATGGGGGCTGAACAGGCAAATCTGCTGTCAGGTTTTAATTTCATCAAAAAGTGTCCGAAAACTTACATTATTCCCTATTTATAGGGCTGCAGCCAGAAACCACAAGTAGCAAAAACCCTAAGTACGATTACTGGGCTTTTGACAGATTAGGTCCAAAAGAGGAAACAAAAGGGAACCCTAAACACGTGGGGTCCCACAAAAAGGAATTAAAACAACTGAATAAGAAAATAAGAAACCATGGGGCTGCCGAGCTGCCAGAGGCGGAGATGCCCAGAAGACTGGGAGCTCGGGAATGTGAGCAGTCAGCTCTCTTGATAGTCGAAACTGATCGTCTGGAGGAGACGATCAATCTTCTGCAAACGGATTGCTGAGAAGATGTTTAGCCGAGCTCTGGAGGTCAAGAGACGGGACGCCGTCTGGAAGGTAACTAAGCTCGGGAGGAAGTCATTCAGTTTGGGGAATGTTTCTGCCCCGGTTCTTCAGTGCGGCACTGCGTGTTCGCGATGCCACTCCCCTCATATAATTCTCAGTCTGCCTATCTGCATCATCCTTCCCAGGTAGGCAAGGATTCGACCTCGAATCTGGCACGTCCTCTTCCTCGGAGCTGTCACCATGGTATGTCCAGAGATGTTTTATGTTGAAGACACATGAAATGTTAAGGTGACTGGGTAGCCGCAACCTGTAAGCGTTGGCATTGATTTTCTCAATAATCTCGTACGGTCCAATCTTCTGAGCAGCCAGCTTGTTGTACTCGTGGGCGGGGTACCGATCCTTGGTTAACACAGCCCATACGAAATCCCCTTTATTGAATTCCATCAGACGCGTCGCTTATTTGCTGCCTTCTTGTTCTTGTCCCCAGCTTCTTTCAAGTTTTCTTGCACCTGTTTATGAATATTCTGCAGTTTCCCACAAACTCCTCAGCCTTCTTGTGGATCTTCTTCAGACTTGGTACATGGGCAAGGTCGATTGGTGCTCGGGGTTGGAATCCATAGTTGGCCATGAACGGACTAAATCCCGAGCTACAGTGAGTAGATTTGTTAAACGCAAACTCTGCTTGATACAATTTCTGGACCCATGCCTTTGGATTTTATCCTATCAGACACCTGAGTAAATTACCAAGGGAACGAATAACCACCTCAGTCTTCCCATCCGTCTGAGGGTGGTAGGCACTGCTGAAATCAACCCGTGTGCTGGTCAACTTCCACATGCATCTCCAGAAGTGGCTCAAGAACTTTGAATCCCGGTCAGAAACAATGGATGCTGGTAACCCATGGAGGCAGTAAACTTCTCGGAAGTAGAGCTGTGCGACATGAACAACGTCATTCGTTTTCTTACAACCAATGAAGTGGGCCATCTAAGTGAACCGGTCCACAACCACAAAGATGGAATCACATCCGCGATGAGTGCGCGGCAAGCCCAGGACAAAATCCATGCTTACACTGGACCAATGTCTTTCGGGGATAGGTAAGTGCATATACAGTCCTGCATTTGTAGCTGACCCCTTGGAGACCTGGCAAACTCTGCATCTCTCCACAAGCTTAGTCACATCTCGGTGAAGAGAGGGCTAGCAATACGTTCGGCTGACCAACTGGTAAGTTTTGTCCCTGCCGAGGTGTCCTTTTTCGTGCAGCTCCTTGAGGATTTTGAGTCGTAGACTGGAGCTCGGTACACACAGCTGAGCACCCTTGAAGAGAAATCCCTCATGTAGAGTATAATCCGTTCGCCAACCTGCCAACTTCTTGAATGATCGGAGCAAATTACTCATCTGTGCTGGTGAGCTCACTGAACGAATTAAATCCCAACACTTCAACTCGCAATGTATTGAGAAGACAAGTACGGCGACTAAGGGCATCCGCGACCCTATTCTGCACACCTGATTTGTGTTTGAGAGTAAAGGTAAACTGTTGAAGATAAGCAACCCACCTGGCATGCCGAGCTGACAGTTTATCCTAGCTATTGATATGTTTTAAAGCATCATGGTCAGAGTACAATACGAAATCACTTTGGGAAAGGTAGGGATACCAATGTTTCAGTGCCTGAATGAGGGCATAGAATTCCACGTCATAAGTGCTGTAATTTAGCCTAGGCCCATGCAACTTGTCACTATAGGACGCGATGTGTCACGCCCCGGATTTTCAAGCCGTTTTTTTTTTTGAAATCATTTAAAAATTGTGAACAACAATGGACCATCACTCCACAATTAAATATCTAGATACCAACTATCCCAATCACACAAACATGAAAATCCAGTCATGAGTTTAAATCGCTACAAACCAAAATCAACCATAGAGTTAGGGGGAGAGAGAGATGCACTAGTCAAAATGTTACAAAATTTCCCTACTCTATTACAAGCTCCTCGAGCCTCAATTTAAAATGAAATCAAAAGTAGGGGACTTCTTTTTCAAATCCTTTCCAATGCCTCAAGCATTTATGCCTCCCAAAGCAGGATCACAATCTGTGGAGAAAAATAAGGGCGTATCACGCCAAAACAGGAAATACCTATTATCTAGCATGTTCAAGATCGACGTGAACGAGTGTTTCAAACATGAATAACCCTTGGGATCCCATCAGAAGTCCATCCCAAGTTATCCAAACCGTTTAACCATCGTGTTTCGTAATCGTGGATACGCCACGGAGTCCCATCAGAAGTCCACTCTGGGCTATCCTAGTCCAACGTGTCATGTAACATTTGATAGGGTAGGAATAGTCTAGTGGGCGGCCAAACCCACTAACCATCCTGTCCGTCGTTCCCCAAGTAATCGTTGGGAGGGCCAAGTAACCCCCATTGTGCACAATGTCGTGGATGGCGCGACCATCTCGGAAACCCCGTCAGAAGTCCGTTTCCGTATACAAGATCAATCACCCCTATCGTTACGTCACCTAGCCAAAGCTAGTCAATTGTATCAACCATGTACGTTATAGTGTATCGCTCGTTGAGTCCGTCATACTATCACTCCTAGCCAACGCTAGTTGATTTCAAACCAATGTCATGTATTCCCGTTAAATCAATGCATGACTCAACCGATATGATATGAAACACACATGATATCTCATGATTTCCACATATGATCAATATGTCTAATAGGTCAATTTGACATGAAATGTGCTCAATTGCATGAATACCCTTTCAATTTGATCATAGGACCACTTATCAATCAAAAGACCCAATTTGTAAAAATCTAGGGTTTTACCAAATTTGGGAATTTTCACCCAAAACATTCAAACATGAAATTGACCTCATAAATATGTAATTAGACACTAGGGACACAAAAGCCCTCTACCAATTTCATGACTTGAGACCAAACCCTAGGTCAATTTATGAATTTGCAACTAGATATGAAATTGAATCAAATTGAGGACTCACACAAGGGGGATAGGGAGAGCACAACCAAGAACATACCAAATAAGAAGCATTTCCTACCTCAAAGCTCCTCCGAAGAAAACCGAAAATCTGAAATTCAAGGGATGGCCGAACTATGGTGTTTCTCGGATAGTCCTCGACGAGTAGAACACACTTTCTTCTTGACAAAACTTGAGGAGAGTGCTAGATTTTTGGGAAATCTAGAGAGAAGGTGGAGCTTTTTAGAGTGAGAGAGGGTTGGGAGGTAGAGAGAGAAGGTGCAAATGTGTTTTGAACACAAATTAGGGCAAAAATCGTGTATATGGTTGAAGGGGTTGAGTAGGGAATGACCAAAGTGCCCCTCATTAACATTCCGAAAATCTCCCTATCGCGTAACCGTAACCGGTTACGCTCAAAAGTGCTACCGGTTACGACCCTCGCGGTAGTTGCTCACTTCTCTGCAGACACACAAGCGTAACCGGTTACGCCTCGAAATCCCGTAACCGGTTGCGCTAGGCTCAGGATTTCCAAAATTGTTACCGAAATGGTTTTGAGCCTAACTCTTTCATCCGAACTCCGATTGACGCGATTCTAGTCTCGTTGGATTCGTAATCGAATTCTCTACCATATTCTAGGGTCAACCACCTTAAAATCGCGATAAGATTTTAAGACAAAATACGTTAAGATTCCAACCAAATTTAGAATACGAACTTTAAATTCCGGAAAATACTTTATAAAAATACGGGTCGTTACACGATGGGTCTCCATTTCTGGCTAAGAACGGCTCCTATGCCCACCTTGGAAGCATCACAGTGTAGTTCGAAAGGCTTAGAAAAGTCGGGCAAGGCGAGCACAGGTGCGGTGGTCAATTTACCTTTGATATATTGGAATGCTTGCGCGTCTGCCTCCGTCCACTGGAACTGTCTTTGCTTCATACACTCCGTAATCGGGGCCACAATAGTGCTGAAGTTCGAAATGAACCTTCTGTAGAACGAGGCGAGGCCATGGAAACTTCGAACTTCGTGTATGTTCCTCGGGGTAGGTCATTCCCGCACTGTCGAGATCTTGGTCTGATCGGCCGAAATTCCATCCTTGGACACCACATATCCTAGGAATATCACGCTGCTCATCATAAAGGAACACTTAGCTCGGGACACAAAGAACTGCCCCTCCCGTAGTAAAGATAAGACTTGGCGCAGATGTTGGAGTTGTGTGACACAATCTGGGCTATAGACAAGTATGTCATCAAAGTATACAACCACATATTTTCCAATCAGGGGTCGAAATAATTGATTCATCACCTTCATAAAAGTGCTCGAGGCGTTAGACAGTCCAAAGGGCATAACCATCCATTCATAGAGGCCTTCCCGGGTTTTGAAAGCAGTCTTCCATTCATCACTTTCCCGTATACGGATCTGATGGTAGACACTTTTAAATCCAATTTGCTGAATATTGATGCCGTGCTGAGCTGATCCAGGAGATCGTCCAGCCGACGAATAGGGAATTTGTACCGCACAGTGATTTTGTTGATTGCGCGGCTATCCACGCACATTCGCAATGAACCATCCTTCTTGGATGTGAGCAGGGCAGGTACAACACAAGGGCTAAGACTCTCCCGAATGTGTCCTTTGGCTAGAAGCTCCTCCACTTGACTCCTCAGCTCCTCATGTTCCTTAGGGCTCATTCGGTAGTGCGGCCTGTTTGGCAAAGTGGCTGAAGAGACCAAGTCGATCTGGTGTTGGATGTCACGTAGAGGTGGCAGACCTGTTGGAAGCATGTCGAGGAAAACATCACTGTATTCTCCCAGCAATTCCCGCACAGAATCAAGGATTGCCTCAAGAGTTTACTCATTGCCGAGCTGCCGAGAACCACTGCACGACTCCTGCTTCTTGACCACTAGGGCGCACACAATGCCAGAGTCCATTACCTCGCCGATGAACTGTCCTCTGGTCAACAGGTCGGGGGAGTGTGCTGCACTTGACTTTGGGACTTCTTCCCTATTCGGGCATACTTCACATTATTGGACATGAAACTGTAGGTGTTCTTACGGCCATCGTGCTGCACCGAATTGTCAAATTGCCACGGCCTTTCTAATAAGATATGACAAACGTCCATATCCACCATGTCACACCAAATCTGGTCCTTGTAGTTGGATCTAATAGAAAAGGATACCAAACTTCTTCTGCTTACTGTAACCTTTCTTCCTTCTTGCAGCCACGCCAGCTTGTACGGGCTGGGATGATCCTCTGTCATCAAGTCTAACTTTCGTACGGCTTCCTCAGATATAACATTCTCGCAGCTTCCCGAGTCAATAACAAATTTGCACACCTTACCTCCAACGGTACATCTGGACTGGAAGATGTTATTTCGCAGCCAATCATCACTATGAGCATCTCGGGGTGTCAGGCAGGTCCTCCGGACTACTAGCAAAGGTCCGCAGTCCCCGACAACATGCTCCTCCTCTTCTCCTTCATTCTGGTCATCCCCGATAAGCTGTTCAATGGGATCTTCCTCATGCTGATCGAATTCCACCCTTACGAGCCCATCATTGTCAATGAGTAGCCCTTTCTGGATGGCGGACTTTTTGCAATCCATAAATCTGTGGCCGGGCTCCCCACACTTGAAGCATCGACCCGCACTGACAGCAGTCGATCTTGCTGAGCTGGAAACTAGGGCCGGAGCTCGGCTGGTCTGGGGAACAGCTCGGCTCACGTCCAGAGGCGATACAGTTCAGCCATGAGATGTCGGCCAGGGTAACGCAATAGAACGCCTCTTGTTCTGCCTTTCTAATTGTAATGCCTTCTGATATGCATCAGAGAGGGAGTAAAGTTCAAACATGTTGAGAGTATCTTGGTACGACATTTGTAAACCATCGACATATCCGGAGATCAACTGGTCAACCGTTTCACCAAGCTCGTTCCGTGCCATTAACTGGTAGAATTCTGTCGTGTACTCATCCACTGTCCTGGATCCTTGCCTTAGGTTCTGGAACCGCTGATACATGACTCTGGAATAATTGTGGGACAGGAATGCCTCACGTTGGTGTTTCTGGAGCTTCTCCCATGTCTCGATCTTCCTTTTGCCCATCCGAGAACGGTTCGTCTTCAATTGCTGCCACCAAGCTGCAGCTCTTCCACAAAAACGCGTGGCCACGAGAGGGACCCGTTTGTTCTCGGGTACTTCTTTGAACTCTGGTACTTCTTCGACGACAAATAGCCAGTCAAGAAAATCCTCTGGCTTCATTTCTCATGAAATTCTGGAACATCTATCTTTAGGCCAATTTCCCATTTGGAGGAAAGTGACACTTCTCGCTCCTCACGTCTGGGGTGGTGCCGGGGGTGTCTCTCCGGGCCCCTTTCTGATTCTTCCTCCGCAAAGGGGTTTTCGCCATACTCGACATCAACATCGTCTGGTTCCACCTCCTCCTTACGAGGATTTGGTCCCTGTTGGGGGCGATGGGGCTGTAATTGAAGCTGGATAGTTGCAACACTCGCCGCCAGGCTTTCCACCGTTTGTTGTAACCTATCGAATATGTCTTCCTCAATCTCCTGGACTGGTCATCTTCTAGGGGCCATGGTTTTGGTAGGATGGAAAATTGTCTGGAAGGATAGAAACTTGTACTCTGATACCAACTGCTGCAGATTGGTATTCACACCAACTGCAGCCTTCGTTCACACATCGGGTAAAGAACAAAACAGGAGATAAACAGAATACCACCGTTGATCGCGAGGGATGCCAGTGTTGATTCTCTTCTCGGTTACTGTTGATTGGTAAACCAATACCAGAATCAAGGCTTGCTAATCTGTTGATTCTTAGAGAATGACCAGAGAAACGGCTTCACACACACAATCGTTGATTCACTAGGTGAATATCGAGAGGGGATGAGGGTTGAACAGGCAAATCTGCTGTCATGTTTTTTAATTTCATCAAAAAAGTGTCCAAAAACTTACATTATTCCCTATTTATAGGGCGACAGACAGAAACCACAAGTAGCAAAAACCCTAAGTACGATTACTGGGCTTTTGATAGATTAGGCCCAAAAGAGAAAACAAAAGGGAACCCTAAACACGTGGGGTCCCACAAAAAGGAATTAAAACAACTGAATAAGAAAATAAGAAACCATGGGGCTGCCGAGCTGCCAGAAGCGGAGATGCCCAGAAGACTGGGAGCTCGGGAATGGGAGTAGTCGGCTCTCCTGATAGTCGAAACTGATCGTCTGGAGGAGACGGCCAATCTGCTGCAAACGGATTGCTGAGAAGATGTTTATCCGAGCTCCGGAGGTCAAGATAACGGGACGCCGTTTGGAATGTAACTAAGCTCGGGAGGAAGTTATTCAGTTCGGGGAATGTTTCTGCCCCGGTTCTTCAGTGCGGCACTGCGTGTCCGTGATGCCACTCCCCTCATATAATTCTCAGTCTGTCTATCTGCATCATAAAGTATGCTGAATTTTGGAGTTACAAAGCTTGAAATGAGCTTTAATGATGTTTTCTGCAACTGCTATTGCCTTTTATGTGCTCCGGTTGCTCAATCAGTCGACTGATAGCTAAGCCGATTTCCAGACCAGTCTGCTCCAGCGACTTGTACTCTACCCAAGACACCCCTCCTTCACAATTTGTACCTTCTGGAAGTTCTAACTACATCTGAATTGTTATTTTTGAGCAATCACGAGCCTAAATTCTAGCCCGAGCAGTGATCACTCGGCTGATCATAAGTCAATGAGGCTGGTTCGAGCCTCCTAGCTACGACTCAACCCACGGATTGTGTAACAACAATTGGAAATCAAATATGGAATATATACTAAGTTCATCATCTTGACATATTTTGATAGGAGTGGATTACAACAGCACACATAACCTTGAATTTTCGTAGAATTTTCAATCACGATTATGGTGATTCCTGAACATGCCTTGAATACCTGATTTTAATTTAAAAACATGCTAGACATGATTTTCTACAAAAAATATGATTTAAACTATGGAATGTTGAATGAGTTGAAAGAATTGGAAGGCGAAAAAACATGCATGTTTAATTATTGAGAACCATGAAAGTAAATGTAATAATATTTGTTTTTGAAAGGATTAAATGACGTGTAATTTGTGCAGTGCCCGACTGCTAGGGGCGTTGGCAGATTATAGCGAAGCGAAGGAATAAGGCCGGGGTCATAGCAAGATGACCAACATATTTATATTATTTGGGGTTGCTCCCTAAACATTGATTGCCGTAGAACTATCATTTAACGTTTGAAATATCACGTGATAAAGGCCAACGGGCCATGAGATGTATATGAGTTGATAAACTGAATAATGATTATTTGTCACCATAAAATTAAATGTTGGAAAGAGTTTAAATTGATAATTGTTAATCCATGGTAAACTGGTAAGCTTGTTATGCCTTGACTCACACTAGCCCTAGAGCTAAAGGCATTTTTAAAAACTATTTTTAGGAAATGAGCGAGCTGTGGAGTGAGTATAGGATACTATATCTATATATATGCCAATTGAGTATTGCAGTATAGTTTGTGGAATCTGTTTACATATGATGGCGTGGCCGAACTTTTAGAGCCTTGATGGTATGAATTGTATTAACTTCATATCTCTGTGTTATTTCAAATCATGTTTAAATCTGTTTGAACAAATCTAAGGGTATTTTGATCACGCTTCCGCTGTATATTTTGATCTTTGTAATAAGAGTGATGGATTATACATTCGGCAAGAGAAATTACTAAACTATTTTTTATTGGATTTTGTGAGTTATTTCACTGGCCAATCAGAACCAATGTACAATGAGTTGTGTTGTGACACAATTAATATTTTATCTTTTTTATTTGTATTTGCTTTTTTAGGAAAAAAATTCAAAATTTTGAAACCCTTCCAACTATTCTTTCTTAATAAATTTCTTATGTTAATATTAAATTACAAATTTGTGATTTTTTCCAGTACAGTACAACACACACATATGCCGGCATATACCTCTCTATCCTCTGTTTTTGTTTGATTTTTTCTCTCTCTCACACACTTTGTGTCTGTTTGTCTCTCTCTCTCTCACACACACTCACACACTAACCTAAGAGTAGTATTAAGTATTAACTGCCTTTCTTTTTGGCATTGTGGGGGTGGGGTGTGGGGGCTAAACCGGTGGCTTTCTAGCATCCTCTAAAGACCGACCATGCTTCTAGGTGCACTTCGAATTAGTTTCATGTTTTAGTCTATTTGCTGAAGCATAGCACTATTTATTCAGCCCTTTAGCATTCTTATACCACTCTGGCAGTCCTATGCTATTTGCAATAATTGTATTTGTAGAGCTAATGCTCTGTTCATCTATATAATGTTTTCTTTTCATTTTTTCTCTTACCAAATTCAGTTTCTTAATATAATGAGTGGTGGGACTCGAAGTTAGGATGAACGGGCGGGGGTGACATGCTCACGAATGAAGATGATCATACTCCTTGTTGAAGTTATGCTACTAAATTAGAAAATGAAATACCATATTTAAATGCATCTATTGTCAAGTTGAATGTATAAGGTGTTTTCAGGAGGATTCAAGAACTTAGCCTAAATCATTAATCATAGCCTTGGATTTCCCCCCATAAAAAAATTGATTACTACCCTTCTTTCACCATGCCAATTTATGAGATGCAAAGAATCAAGTAATGATTGTTATGCATGGGTTATCACTTTGATTTAGTTGTCTTACTAGTCCTTTAAACTAGTTAAAAGGATCACGAATGTCTGTTTAAAATGAAATTGTTTCTAAGTTGTCTTTGGAGACTTTGGACCCAATGTGTTATCCTATTGAGGGTACATTATTTAAGAAACAATGTCTGCTTAGGTTGCATAGAACTTAAGTGTGATTTTGTATTTAATATAATGTTTTCTTATTTAGCTTATTTCTAAGTCCAACATGAGGAAGAAGGTTGATGATCGCATCAGGAAGTTGATCGAAAATGGAGTAATGACAAGGAATCGGTCAATCAGCACGAGCTATCACTAGTAAATCAACATTAGTTCAGTTGGAGAGTATTATTCTTGCTTGGTAGGGGTGGAAAAAAAACTAGAAAACCGAATCGGCCAAAAGAACTAGTTCGGTTAGGTTTTGGTTGCCTAACGGTTCAGTTCAATTTGTAAGGCATTATATATTTAATTTTCGATTTGATTTTTTTTTATTGTTTTGCTTAGTGTAAACCGAGCCGGACACATTCAGTTAGTCAATACGTTTAGGGTTTCCCTCTTTCAGTTCACGCATAGCAGCAGCAGC
>NMUG010004252.1:0-14020 GCA_002855965.1 Monotropa hypopitys | reverse complement strand
CAGATTCTCGAAGAAAAAGAGATCTAACGGTCACCTGGAAAGCAGCTGGTGGCAGGAAAACCCAAGAACACACGACGGAAGATGGAAGCACGGTGGCCGGAAAGCATTCGCACGACTGCCGGAAATCGCCTGGGAGATGAGAGAGAGCTGGAGCAAACGGGAGTTCTGGGAAACCCTAAGGACGTCTTATATAGAGGAGACCTGGAACTCAAAAAGGGGTGACCGACCGAACCGCCTTAGTCGGTCACCACACACCTGTAATTATTGCAACGCCTCAAAAGTTATGCCGGCACAGCAAAACAGACAACACGTGCGCACGGCGTCCCATCCGCCATAGGGCCGACCAACCACAACACGCCACGTGGACTGACCAACTGCCACTTCTGGCGCATGCAGGCCAATGAGGTGACAGCTGTTGACGTGACACCTTGGCAGACGCGCTAGCAGCGCAGAGAGCGACACGTCAGCAAATTCAAAATGACGATTCAATAAAGCCGTCAGGGGTCCAAGTTCCAAGACAATCTAGTGGTCCGACGCTCTTCCTCTTCGGCGCCTATACAACCCATCGACACCAAGTCAACCCTGCTTCGGCCAAAATGCCTGGCCAAAGGGATTGATGGGCTATTGTTGGGGGCCGAACTAATCAGAGGCCATAGCCACAACCTCCTCCAAAAGGACCACAAGACAGGCTAGCTATTAGGGGGCCGAGCAGGGAAGAGCCGGTGTCAGGACCTCCTTGGGACTCTCTCCGTCCAGGAGACTCAAGGTCCAGGGGTGGTGCCTAGCCGAAGCTACACCAAGCCGAGGTCGTGCGGCCGAGCAAAGCCAAAGGCCGATGGCAGCAGCTCCCTCTGGGTCACTTCTGTACAGAAGGTTCATTGCCCAGGGATGGCCCCTTTCAATAGCTAGTTGCACCGAAGCATGTCGCTTCGGCCAAACAGGACAAATACATTGTTTGCTGCAAAGATTCCCTCGGAGACAGCATTCCGGGTTTTGCGCACATGACAGTCATACACCGGATACAGAATCAGCTTTTCCGTGATTCCCGCAGCATGTCAGGCATGCTTCGTCAGCTTTTCTGTCGCCCAATGCTGTCAGGCGGCGCTGCCTGATATTGTCGGGGCCGATCGGTCGGCCACATGCTCAGACGCAGAGGTGAGACAGGCACACTGCCCCGTGATGCAGTACAGCGTCACACCCGTGCCAAAGCGCGTGTCTCCCACTCTCCAATGTCCTATAAATAGAGAGGAGTATTCAATGCAGAGGTAGACCTCCTCACTCTAGCCCAAGCTTTGCCATTTCACTTTCTCCTCTCTAGAATTCTTGCTGACTTTACCATCGGAGGGTCCACCGGCGACATTCGCCGGTAGCCTAACGTTTCCTTCTTTTGCAGCCAAGACTCAGCCTCATCTCCACCGCTAGCATCCGGAGACCACCACAAGAAAGGCTTACCCCCAACAATACCTTTGGATAGATATATTTTTATTGAGCATCTTTAGCTCAGACAATCCTTTTCAAATTTATTGCAGGCATGCATTGACATAGCATGGATGTGACATTCATTGGAGAAGTAAAATGTTTTGTAAGAGTCAGATTTCATTTAGTTCTTTGACAAACAGATTATATATCCATTTTCTCGTATAATAAAAAGGAAAGTTATTAGTTTTTTTGAATTGTAAATTTAAGATTTCAATAATCGTAAATGTATTCCTTTTTGTTATTTATGTTGTATCAAAATAAACATTGGAACTTGTAAACAATTTCAAGAAACGATTCATGTTGTAAATGTCATCTCTTAGTTATTGGGATAGTTATTATAAATGGCGAGACTATTTTATTAAAATAGAATATTAAATTGTTTGTAAATTTAGGGCATGACAACATGGTATCAGAGCATGACTAGAATACTTTGGAACTATGTGGATACATATAGTTCCTATGGATTTGCATTTGTATTGCATAAGCATTAGTCATAGCTATGTGATTATATGTGATCGATGAATTGCATCACACGATGTATGTGATGATGTGATAACACGAGGAGATTTGATCTTGTTTGTTGAGACTCTTGAAGGCTACAATTCCCTTTTGTTTCTGAGTGGATTTCAATTTGTTATTCGAGTTGAGGATTCTTTTAATTATAAGATCGTAATACATTTGATTCGTGCCATTTCATTCAAGAATGTGAATTATCTTTGGAATCCTTTTATTGGTTATTCTTGTTGTTGAAAGTTGATTAAAATCCCTTCGTTGAGCTTTAATTCTTGTTTTGCGGATTATGGTTTGACCTATAGCCCATAGTTGGAATTTGGGTTTATCCTTGATGTTGGAGCATAACTATCTTGTTGATGTTTAGGTTTTGTTGTGTGCCTATGGTGAGAATGTGGTCAATTTGTATTTAGGCCGTATTGTGGTTGAGTGGTAATTGGATGAGGGCAGAGTTTGGATGTCTCTTTGATGTTTGTCTTGTTGGTCTTCGGGTTGATGTGTGAGTGATCTTGTGGAGTGATGTCTTATAGTCTAGTGATAGCTTTGTGATTGTTTGTGAATGATTTAGCATTTGGGAACGAGATGTTTTGAGGTTTGTATCTTGGAGTTGGTGTGAGTGCATGATGTGTTGGTTTCATTTGAGGATCTAGGAGGATATCCAGAGTTAGTGCTCTCAATGAGAATTGAACCTTGGGCATAGGTATAAGGTTTAGTGCGAGGCCCCGACTCGAGAAAATAGGTTTAGTAATTCAAAATATTGAAAATGTGATACACACTATGAATTCTCTTTTAAAATGATTGCAAAATGATTAACTTGATTAACTAATAATGATTGTTATTTATGCAAATTAGTTAAGTGATTGATTACTATGCGCAAGTGGAAGTAAAAATAAAGTAGAAAGTAAAACAATCACAAGTGCAATGAGAAGTGTAAGACAATCACAGGTGCAAAGGATGTGTAAGGGAAGGAGAGACAACCAGTAGCACAACACACAATTTATAGTGGAAACCACTTAGGCATCAATTGATCCCTAAGTATAAAACCACTTGACCTAGTCTACTTTCCACTAGAAACAACAAAGGTTTAAAAGATACAAGAGTTACCGACTTTAAACCCAAAGCCCACCTAGCTTCTATAAACCTAAAGCTCCCCAAGCCCCTTCTGTTGTCCTCTAGAAAACCACAGTGCCCCGCACTGATCTCCAACACACGATCGGCTCTGGAGTGCTCCGGCCAAGCATAGACGAGGTCAACCACAAAGTAGGAAATAAAGTGAAGTATACACTATATGAAATTATCTAGTAGAATGGGAAGACAATAGAGTTGAGGAAAGCACTTGAATAAGTGACAAACTCCAAAGTACACTAGAATAGAGTGAACTAAGGCTATAAGCCCAATGAATAATCCCAAGGGAAAAGATCAAGAATTTTCACTACAATGAATAAGTTGATCTAAAAGGCACAAGACCCAAAGAGATATTCTTTCGAATTCTCTAAATCAACTAATAATGACAATTTCAAATCAAACTAGGGTAAATCAATAAATTTGCTAGAATGAAACCCTATAAAGAGATTGAATAAGGAAATTCACCAAGTCAATAGACCAAAGGGTAAAACACTAGGCTTATCAAAACCCTAAGTAAAATATACCTATACAATCTATAAATGTCACAACGACAAGGGTAAAACTCAAAGCTTATGTAAACCCCTAGAAAAGATTAGACTAGAATAGGAGATCTCTAAATTCTATGAGAATCAAGGATAAAGCCATAGGCTTAGTAATAATCCCAATGAGAAGATCACCTATCAAACCCTAGAATATCAAAGAGACTACAAGAACAAGAGAATCTACGTTTTTAGATTCATAAAATACTCTTGAGATCAAGAGAATAACCCTAGATACACAAGCTTGCTAGAAATCAAAGCCTAGAGTTCTAGATCTAGGAATCCCAAAACTCTAGATACAACTCTTATGAAATAACCTTGAAGGATAATCAATATAACAATTGTAATAAAGATTATCTAGTATATAAGAACAAGGATCAAGAGTTTATGCAAGTAGAATCACGAAGAAAAACTTCAAGAAGTCACCTTGATGATGGAATACACTTGCTACAACAACCTTTAATGAAAAACTAGAGAGAGTCTTTGAATCAAGTTCTTTTTGTTCTTAGATGATGTTTAAAATGATCTTAAGTACTTCTTATGTACTTAGGAACATTAGAGGAGGATTAGGGTTAAAAAGAATGATAATCGTGGACAAAAATACCCCTAGATGCTCCTCTAAACCGACTTAAGAAAAGAAATCGGATTTTATTTTTTGATGTACGAAGAAGCGTAACAGGGTTGTGCTGATCACCGTAACTGGTTACGGAAGTATCTGCTAAAAAGAAATCAAAGACAAATCAAGAAGCGTAACAGGTTGCGCATAAAATGGCATAACCGGTTGCGGTTAGATTTATGAAGCTTTGATCAAAACAGAGCGTTACCGGTTATGCATAAGGGCATAACCGGTTGTGCAACTCTTTGTCAACTCTGCAACTCTGCAACTCTGCAACAACATAGGACAAGCGCTACCGGTTTTACGGATGAAGAGGCGTAACCGGTTGCGGGTACAACAGAATTTCAAGGGAATTTTGAGGCAAGAAATGAACTGACGATGCGACAAAGGACCGAATATGAAAAGATAAAGAATTGACCAAGAATACCAATATTAGAATGACTCTTTGAACGAACCTTTGAATGCCGAAAGTCCTTCAATTTGATGACGAGGTGCCACATCGAAATCTTTATGACTCGGGAAATAAAGCATCTACCTATGCTACCCCAAACCAAAATTAAAAGATATAAGATACAACAACCTTCTGGAAAATAGCCAATACGGAAAACCGGTAACAAATATGATTTTTGAAAATTTGGAGATTTTTTGGAATTTAATCGGAATTTATTTGTGCTTAAAAAGAAAGGTTAAAGGGCAACATGGTAAGGATTTATGGTTTATGGGTCAAACTGATGAAAATACAGAGTTGTGGACTCAATTAATGTTTTACCGAATACCGAAGGGCAAGTCTGTTATTGACCGGCCAATGATTGGACAATGATTGGCTCTGGCCGACATGGCAGTGAGTTGTCCCATCCAGACTGATCTATCAGACTGGATGATGTGACCAGACAACATTTAATTTTGGGCTTACCCGCACGTTTGGGTCTACCACGGATGGGAAGAGGACTGTCATGCACTCCACCCTTCTGCACGACCATGATGACCTAAGAACCATGACTGGGTCGGCTGTCAAGGCCATGTTGGAAATTTAATGCGACTAGGCTTCACTTCTTGCTATAAATAGACACCCTGTCATTTATTTCTTCACACCCACCTTCCTTTCATGCATTCAAGTTCCTAGAGAGATAGAGAGAACTCCTTGTCTGAGCTCAGAGTGTTCGGCAAACCCTTGGCCGCACACTATACATCCCTCTGGCCAACCCAGGCCTTCCCCTTGGTTCGAACAAGCCTTCAATCATCTTCTATAGCTCGATAGACTTGTGCCTGAGCGGCCCTTGTGCGCGACAACCATCCTTTGGAACTCTAAAGGTTCTCGACAAGTTCATCCTCCGGTAGAAGGTAAACTCTTGTTCATTTTGATTGCCTTTAATAAGCCTTTGACCATTATGGTTCAACAGACCAACCAAAGGGTTCTTCCATGCCTTATCGACCTCTTGGCTATTCGGCAAGGCCCTTAAAAGACTCTACCACCCTATGATCTCCTCGGTAGGACCACCAAAGGTCCTTCCCGCACTTCCTCAGCTCGACAAACCTTCTTAAGGCCTTACCGTACACATAACGCTTTAATTAACCCCTTTGCTTGACGGGTCCCAGTGTGGCACACATTCGTTTATGTCCAGCAAAGCCCACTGTTCGGCTTAGCATCCTTGCCGCACTAAAATAGTTTGACTTGCAATCCGATTGAATGCCTTTGTGCTCGGCATGCCTTCGAACATGTGTAGACCTCTTTGGAATCTGCTCGGCAGGACTCCCACCTACTCGGAAAACCTTCTGGACGCTTACTTATGATCAAAATCCTTAACCTTGCTGGCCTCTTTCATAGCCAGAGCACTTGTGCTTCTGGGTACTTGTCCGTTCTTTAAAATCTGAGTTATCCATGCTCGGCTAAGCATCAAACTAATCATACATTTGGACCTAACCATACACGATTACTTTTCGACCCTTTAGAGATCTAGAACCCTTGATAAAATATTGTTACCGTACTCCCACTGTTCGGCCTTTGTCATTTTGGCCTTGACTTGATTGACACCCTCATATAACTTAGTATTCCCACTCAGTATTTGGCCACCCTAACTAAATCATTGCAGACTCGATAACCCAGTGCTCGGCAACAACTGGTGTTTGGCCAGCTTTATAATTGGATGTGCATCCGGTGGTTGTTCGACCCAGTTGGTGCACGGCCCAGGCCACTCTGTCCAGCCAGTGGTCTTTCGGCCTACATTTGGCCATCTGCCTTCAGCCCAGTAGTCCTCTGGCCTATGTAATTGTTCGGCCAACATCCCTCTGACCTATTTATAATTTCGGCCATTAACCCTTTCGGCCTCTATGTACTCGACCAGTGTACCTTTTGGTCAGTCGTTCTTGGTCCGGCAAGCCAAGTTCGGCAGAAAGCTATGAATGGCTCGGCAATGTTAGAAGTTTTTTGTTTAAGGGAGTTTTATGATATCAATTCCAAACTTGGGCACTTGTGGATAATTGAAAGAATTGATGCAAGGAAATCCAACCAATCTTGTGAATCTATATATGCCTTAGTTACTCATATTTATGCGAACATGTTTGATCATTTTTGGCAAATACTTTTATGGTTATTGAGATTTCTATGTTATTATGTTGTGATTTCCAAGGAAAATGGATAAAGCATGAAAATTCCCTTTTATATACATGGATGAACAATGAAAATGTTTTGTTTGATTCATGGCACGAACATAGCATGATTACGGTACTGGAATGTACACGATGGCTCGACTACTGGGGGCGGGGTCAAATACCAACATGGCATGGATGCTTATAAGGTTGGGATCATGACCAAGTGATCTTAGGTGATATCTCACTACTATATACTGATTGAATTCAGGACTGTTTCGTCATGTATTGGTACCGTGGATGACTTATGAAAATGTGATGATGCCACTAATACTGAAATGTATTGGATGCGGACAATAATCATGTATGGAAGATGTCAGAAATATAATAGGCCCTTGTATACCAAGATATTGATTATGAGATTCTGGGCTATTGAGCCACTTATTATGTTGTGACTTGCTTCGAAAAGCTAGAATGTTGTTGTCCATAAAACTAGTTACTCTAGCATATTTTGATTCACATTAGCATAGTTCTTATGCATTTTTATAAAAATCTTTCCAGGACAGAAGGAGGAATCTTAGCTTGGATGGCTTAGTGGATTAGCTAGCTTTGATGTACTCTTTTGAAGAAACCACAAAAGCTTGTAATTTGTAAAAGATCCAGTGGGTAATGAAATCTTTATTATGCACACCCGGGTTTTGTTCATGCTTCTACTATTATTTATTGCCTTGTGATGGAATCCATTAACTCATTAATTATGTCCTTTAGTGATCTTGCTAATTGGCCGGTCATGACCCATGTTGGTTTGGGTTGTGACAGAAGTGGTATCAGAGATGAGTTATCAGATTCCGAGCAAAACCCAGAATTAGAAATGAGGCACACACAAATTGTATCTAGAATTAATAAATCCAACTTGGAGATGTATGTATAACCTTGGAGATGCATGCTAATATATATATATTCCATGAGTTGTAGCCGTCGAGTAGTGAATCCAGCAATGATGGGTATACTAACGACGACTCCTATGGCCGCTACGAAGTAGGACCTCACGAAGAGTAGAGCGCCATGATCTGTCGGAAGTAGATGAGGTGGGTGTAGGCGTCAGTCTTTGGATCATACCTGGTAAACTTCGGCAAGCTGAAGCCCTGAGGGAGGACAGCGGATTCGATGGTCCGGGAGAAAGGAGAGAGGCTGAGCTGCTCTAGGCGAACATCGACAGCCTGAAAGGCCGGCCCGGAGGGGTGGTCGGCGTGGTGGTCCCTTCGGTGGCGCCGATGCTCCCTTCTGTCGTCATCTGAAACTGGAGAGCGGTGTCGGTGCCTTTCCTCCCGGTCGTGATGGCGCTTCTCCCTTTGCTGATCGGAGTTCTCAGTTTCCGGCCAGAAGTCCTGGAGGTCATGCGGGCAGACTTCAACGAACTCACCCCCTTCATATATGTAGAGGGGGACAGACTCAGGACGCTTGGGGCGCCTATCGTTGCCCTCTGAATGGTCTGGCCGACGCTCACGTCCTTCTGCCACTCCCTTTCCCTTGCGCTCCCTGTCTTCCTTCGATCTGCGCCGGTGCCTCTGCTGTCGTGAAGATCGTGAAGCTGAGTCTGTGGCTCCGGCCATCCGAGTCACATGGTCCCGAAGCTGGGCGATCTCCGCATCCCTCTCCTTCAGCATCCGGTCCATGGCCGCAGCATAGGCCGACCCAAGCTCCGGGGTGAGGCCGGACGGAGAGGCGAAGAGCCCTAGTGAGACATGCTGAGGAGGAGGAGGAGGTCCAATGGGGAGAGTAGGGTCCTGAACCACCGGTGTGTTGTTACCGTCTTCCATGGGGAATAGCTTAACAGAGGGGCAGATAATTGGTTTCCACTGAGATTTGGGCTAGCCTGTCCCACTATGAACGCCAATTGTGGTAGCTGGTTTCTGCCGAACGTGAGCTTTGGTTGCTAGTCCTCTGGTGATGGCTGTCGGGTACTGGCTGATGGCTCGTGTGGTCCCTGTAGGTAAATAAAAGGGTCCTCCTGCTTGGCTCCTGTAAAACAAAGGTTAGTGCCCGCTAGTCGGTTTTGACCAACGGGGCCTCCGACGCTTAAGTTAGTAACTGTTTGAGGAGAGGTAAAGCAAACGAGAGGAGGTCGGACGGTAGCGGTCGGGGATCAAAAGTCTGGATTGATTGCTCGATCCCGTGAACAGTACCCACGGGGGATATTTATAGGTAAATGTTGGCTTGGGGCTCAAGAATATTGAGTTGGCCGCACGTCGAGGGCCCTTTAGTGGACCTGGACGGTTGGTGGACCGGGTTAGGCAGTACGGACGGGGCATCACGATGGATCCCCCACGATAGTGACAGGATGATGGCCCTCTGGGTGGTCCGGTCTGCTCGGGAAGGGTCGCGAGGTGGCGAAGGGTATCGCCGAAGGGGAAGCTGTCCAGACGATGGCGGTCGGCCATGGTGCGGACCCTCCAGTCCGGATAGTTTGCATTGCCGAAGCTCCAGTGATAGGTTTTTATATTAGACTATTCTCCTAGGGCATAGGTCCGGTCACCACAGGGGGTAAGTCCGTCCAGTGGCAGCCCTAGCTTCTTGAACAACGAGTAATACATCACATCTGCTGAGCTCCCTGGGTCAATCAGAATTCTCCAAACCAAAACCTTACCGAACTAGAGCCTCACGACTAGTGCATCACTGTGCAGGAGCTGGACTCTTTCCAAGTCCTTCTCTGTGAAAGTAGTCTGCCATTTCTTGGTCGGCTCTGCCCTGGGTCATTTTGCTGCCACACTAACATTCATCACCATCTTGCTGGACTGCCCTCGCTGGATCTCCTCACTGATACTGTGCTCCATTGCTTCATCCATGGCTCCATGAATGATGTTGATCACCCAAACGACTTCATCATCTTCCCGTGGTGGCGAAGGTGGAAGTCCGCCATCCATCTTCTCCTCGTCAATGTATTCCTGGAGCCTGCCAACTTGTACTTGTTTCTTCAAGAATGATTTAAAGGCCCTGCACCGGGTTGTGAGATGCCCCTATCCCGGTGATAGGAGCACCTCATTGAAGCATTTTTGCCCTGGGGTTGCCCCATGGTCTTGGGGACAGCTTGAAGAAGTCCTCTTTTTCAATCTTCTAGAGAAGCTCGTATATAGGTATCTTGAAGACTATTTCATTTGCCTGGAACTCATCAGGTCAGGGGACCCTCTTCTCCTTGGATGTGGTATTGTTTACCTGCCTGGGTGCCCCCACTCTTGATCCGGGTTGTAATTAGCATTTGGTTTGGCCTTGAGCCTCTCGGACTAGGCTTCTTCCAGCCGGCAGTGCTTCTCGATCCGGGACATGAGATCGTCCATATCCACTAGGCTACAAAGTGTTAGATCCTCGAAGAGCCTGTTCTGGGGTCCAGACCCATTTTAAACGAAAGAACAACAGTTCCCAGAGCACAACCTTTTATCTCGTTGTAAACCTCCTAGTACCGGGATGTATATTTCTGGAGCGATTCTCCCTTGCCCATATAGAGCAGGCTCTTCTGCTTTGTGCTGGTAACGAACCAGGCCAAGAAGGCCTGAGACAGCTCCCGAAATGAACTGATAGATTGCTCCGATAATTTTTCGAACCAGATGAGGTTGAGGTCCCCCGGGCTAGAAGGGAAGACCTTGCATAGGAGCTCATCTTCAGTGATGTACAAAGACATCATTTGCTAGAAGTGCACCAAGTGCACGTATGCATTAGAAGTTGGTTCGTATTTCTTGAACTTTGGTGCGGAAAAATCACATGACGGCCGATACGCATCAATGGCCGGGATGAATGGTGAGGAAATGAGCTGTGCATGGACTAAATCCGCCTGGCTTGTGGTGGTTCGGTCATTCTTACGCTTGGCATCTAGCTTGTCCCGGAGATCCCCGGACTGGACGCCCCTGTCCCGAACATGGGACTTGGAATGCACCGAAGCCTGTCATTTGGTGGTCTGGTATTCTTCCTTCCCTTTCCTCATCCTCTCCTGCCTCTCCAGTTGGCTCTTATGAGTTGTCGTGCCACTACTAGACCAGTCCGGCTCCCAGCTTCCCCTGGAGCATTCTGTTGATCTAGATCTACTCCCCAAGCGTAACAATGCTGAGGTCCGAGGAGTTTTGTCATGATCTAGATCAATCAGAGCCTTCCCTTTCCTTCTTCTCTCATGCCCGTAGTGGTCAGGGTGAGTTGTCTCTTCTAGCATGCATTCCTACGGATACCTCTTGTGATGCTTCCTCCTATCAGGGGAGCGGGACTTCCTCCTACCCCGATCTTCCCCTGACTGTCCCATCCTACAGGATTCCTTCACTCGGAGCTCTTCCTTTAGCCTGAGAACATCCTCCTGGATAGCGAGGATTATTTCGTCTTTTTTATCGATCGAGTCCTCCAAAGTCCACATATAGGCCCTGGAGCCTTGATCCTTCAGCGGCCTTGTTGGGGCCGTACCATGAACGGTCTGGTTACCCTCTCTCTGCAACAGTAGTTCCATTGACTATCTAGAGGACAATGAGGTCCTCCGGGCTCTGATTTTCTTGATCGTTTGGTCCCGAGATGGTGGGTGGAGCCATTGATTGCGAATTGCTTAATGTCGTTGATTGGATTACAGCTAGATGGTGTCTTCCCCAGTTGAGTCACCAATTGTGGGTTCCTGGACCCTTGACCCAATCTGTTCATTAATGATCCGAGTATGAACAACTGCTAGATGGCTCCTGCAACCAAAGAAAAATGTTAGAACTGCCCGGCACCGTCCTTCAGAAAGGCCCTCCGATGCTAAAGTCAGACACATGCCTTGACACTGTTCTAAAAGTCCCCACCTGGGTCCTCCTAGGCCCCGACTAGGCGCTAGGCGGTAGTGGTCCGCCTAGGTGCCGCCTAGGTGCTAGGCGGTAGTGGTCTGCCGCGACTAAGAAGAAATATCATATATTTGATAACTAAATCAACCAAACAGAGCCTTAAGTCACAAATATTATATATTTGATGTTATAGAAAAGTTTTATGCATTATTAATTGTTATATTAAATACAAATTAATTCTCTTAATAAATAAATAGCCGCCTAGGCCCCGCCTAGGCCCCCCTCGCCCGCCCGCGCCTTTTAGAACATTGCTTGAGAGAGTAATGTAGTAGCGTAACATCTCTGTAAAACCAGAAGAATCGAGCACTTACCTAGTCTTAGAGTGTTCATATTTATAGCCTCCCTATAGCACGTCCAATCTGGCGCCATTATCGGTAATCGTCCTGGATATTCTATCACAATATCCAGGATCTTCTAAGCTTTCCATATTGAGCAAGACGGGATCATGCATGATCCGGTGCAACCTGTCCCAAAGGTGTCTTGCCCCGGTGATACATATCCTGCCTGTTGGGCTGTGGTCCGGAGTCCAATACTGTCGTACCACAGTGATTCATCCAAGGCCATAGCCTCTTGACATGTTATGGCCCACTAGTCCGGTGCCAGATAACTTATTGGGTTACCGTAGCACTGCCGTGTCGTACGACCCGAAATGTATGTTGGGCTGGTGCCCTCCAATTGGTCCAGCCAACCTATCCAGTCCATATTGGGCCTGCCCCCAACGGGCTTGCTCCTTGATCCAGTCCGTAGGCCATGTATGGTTTGGTTACCACAATATCAATATCATGAGTGACTGTTTTTCAAGGATTTGGTCGAGAGAACTAAGATATCGATATCATGGTTGTCATGATATCGATATCTGTTGAGGTGAATGAACTAAGGAGGTTAACCAGAGGGTTGTGATATCGGTATCATGGGTGACATGATATCGATATTTGAGTTAGGCGAGTTGTCCAAAATGTTGGGATATCGATATCTTAGTGTTGGAGATATCGATATCCAGGTGCAAGATATCGATATCGAGATGAGTGTGATATCGATATCCAGATGAGTGTGATATCGATATTATAACAGTGTTTTATTTAGGAGATTTTGGTCAAAGTGCTATGTTATCGATATTAGGGTATTATGATATCGATACCTGGGTGTTTGGCGAAACAAATTTGAAACTTCGGGATTAAGTGTATTTGAGGGCATTTTAGTCATTTTGATTAGTTTGGACAGTTATTAGAGATCCTAATACATATTAGGGTCATATTATTTGTGTTAGCCTCCATCTAAACACTCTTAACCTAGAGAGATAGATTCTAGAGAGATAGAGAGAGAAAGTGACTGGTTTGAGGAAATCAAAAGGGTTTGAAGACCATTTTTGCGATTTTGTGGTAATTTTTGTTCATAGTAATCCCTATACCTGGTAAGATACATGGAACACTTAGTTTTTCTATGGATTCTTCTTTCAAATCTATGTTTTGACTTGGGGTCTTAGTGTTTGAACTCATGGGTGTGTGTAAAATGCTCATAGTGTGTAGATCTATGGAATCTTTGATAGTATTTGCATTTATTCAAAGAATATTGGTAAAATGATGATTTGTTTCGAATCCTCAAGTGGTAATATGCAATATGTATGAACGTAATTCTTAGATCTATCATGTTTTGGGTTGTTTTGCCTAATCCTTGAGATTTGTATTAGACTTGCGTCAAAGATTTGATGTATGCATGTGTGGATTATGTTGAGAATGAGTGTCATGGTGTTCATTCATGTTGGTATCCGGGGTTTTGGTTGAGTGAGTATGTATGGTATGTATGGTATGTATAGGAAATTCATAAATTCATCAGGTTATGTTTCCTAACGTTTGTATTTACTATCGATTGTTTAATATGATTTCAATATATTGATTTTGTGATAATGTTGACAGGAAAAGAACCAGCAAATCGAGAAGCACCAGAAACATAATCGGTGACATCCTTTTAAAAGACAAATGTGAGTGTAATATGTATTTAATTTTATTAGTACAATATTTCAGTTGCCTGGTATCTAGGAGTTTGTTCCTCCTCTAGGTCTCAGGATCGAAACATCTTGGAAATATCTTTTCTTTTGGGTCAACCGCACAGAGCGAAACTCTGGCTATAAGCAGGGGCGGATCCAGAAATACGAGTTAGGGGGGGCACTCTATCACATTTCCTTTAGTATTCTAAGAGCTTAAGAAAGTTTCTTCACGAGCATTTTTCAAGGCAGCGAGTTCATCCTCAATATTGTGATTTGCAAGAAATTCTAAGAGCTTATGAAAGTTTCTTCGATTATCTGAATTCTTAGACTTATC
>NMUG010004251.1:0-14021 GCA_002855965.1 Monotropa hypopitys | reverse complement strand
CTTGAAGGGTTTGCACCTGGTCGTGAAATGTCCCTGCTCCTTATGATAAGTGCAGTGGATCCGCTTGTCCTTTGTTTTGCCGGTCATCCTAAGCTTGTGATCCGGCCAGGCAAAGAAGGGTTGATTCTCAATGTGTTTTAATACCGCATAGATGGGCTCGGTGAATACAGTGGTTTCAGCAGTAAACTCGTGAGGTTTGGGAGCCTTTGGGCCCCTCTTTCTGCTAGTTTTGATAGTGTTTACCTGTCTCCGGCTCCTGCCGGCAGTAGTGCTTGAGACTGCTGCTCCGGGCACTGAGTCGCCCGTTCAGCGAGAAGATCCTCCAATTGGCAGAATTTCTCCACCCGGAGTATGAGGTCGTCCATGTCCTCTGATGGGTGGAGAGTGAGATCAGCGAAGATCTGGCTAGTGCTATCCAGGCCATTTTTAAAGGAAGAAGCGGCCACCGTCTAGTCACAACCCTGGATTTCATTGAAAAGTTCCCAGTACCTCTCGGCGTACTGCCAGAGTCTCTCCTCTGGACGCTTCTCGAGGCTGATCAAGGTGTCGACCTGCTTTGTCTGCTTACTGTTGGTGACAAATCTGGCCATGAAGGCTCGTTCAAGGTTCCGGTAGCATGAAATGCTATGTGAAGGGAGCTTGTTGAACCATAGGGAGCCTAGAGTGCCAAGGCTGGTAGGAAATACCTTGCACATGATGGCATCGTCGGTGGAGTAGAGGGAAATGATCTACCTGAAGTGTATGAGGTGGGTGTAGGCATCTGTCTTTGGGTCATACTTGGTGAACTTCAGCAGATTAAATCCCAGAGGAAAAGTCACCAACTCAATCTCTGGGATAAAGGGAGAGAGACTGAGTTGCCGGAGCCTGGCGTTGACGGACGCCTTCTATTGGACAGCCCTCTTCTTTGGGCTGGGAGCCATCTGACTCCGATGGTAGTTGAGGTGGTCCCTAAGGTCTCTAGGGGAGGGGAATCATGACCTTTACGATGTCTTCTCTTGTGGCCGGAGGGACCATCTGCTCCGTGATGCCTGCCAGAGCGCTGGCAGTCCCCCTGTCAGTGGTGCCTATGGTCTTCCTCTGAAATTCCCCTAGGCTGGGTTTCCGGTGAAGTAGCCCTAACAGGGACTAAGTTCCCATCATCTAGTAGGTATAGGGTCTCGCGGGATCTTCTGTAGCGAGATCTTGATATAGCACTGGCAGATGGACGATACCTAGAGGTCCGGGCATGACGGTCTCTCGACTGGCGCTCACGGACGGGGGATTGGCAAACCGCCTTTCCTTTGTCCAAGCGACCATGATAGTTCTGCCTTTCCCGTCACTCTAAATGCATCTGCCTCTTGGTATGCTGAGATTCAGCACGCTGTGTATCCTCAGGAAGGACCAGAGGGTAATGGAGTGTACCACCGGCAAGCCTGGCCAGCTGGTCTTTAAGAAAAGATATCTCTGAATTCTTTTGTTGGAGCTGTTCGTCGGGATTCTATAAAACGGACCCCAGTAAGGCTGGAGGAGGGTCCTGAGAGGCATTGACTGTTGGAGGTTGAATAAGAGGTAGCCGACGGGGATGGATGTCGCGGGAGTCGTCGGCAGCCATTAAAGATGAGAGAAGCACTGAGGAAAGAGATAGACTAACGGTCACATGAGTCTGAGAACGAACGTCCCTAGTAGAATTGCCAAATGTGGTGACTGAAATCTGGAGGGATCTTCGGATCATGTGTGCTTTATCCAGATGGATGAGGTGTCAGCTTTGAACGGATGAGCGGGCCACCTATAAGAGAAAAGGGAAACACATGCTTTGGCTCCTGCGAGACAAAGGTCAGTGTCCACCGGTCGGCAGTAACCGAGAGGGGCCTCCGATGGCTAAGTCAGTAACGGTCGGAGAGCAAAGTAGAGAGAAAAAGTGCAAAAAGCCAAATTAGGGAAGAGATCAGGATCCCGGGAATAGTACCTTTACCAGGTATTTATAGCCCAACCTGACTGGCGCCAAAACGTGGAAGTGTGTGTTGCACACAAGGGGGGGGGGATCCCGGTGCTGATGTCAGCCCTAGTGTGCTGCTGGGCCACTAGTTTGACCCGGGCCACATCAGCCGCTGTATGGATAGCCCTTGTGTACCGCCCCCCAAAGGTCATTGTTCCCTATCGCTGCCGATGGTGGACCCCTCCAGCACGAGAGCATCCATCGACGGAAGTTGTCCCTTCTCCCAATGGGGAGTGGGAGCACAGGGCTTCCTTGACGTCTAGATTGTGGTGCCAGAGATTTAAAGAGACTGCGTGGACAACCCGGCTTGGCTCCTTCGGGTGTCTGGTGAGACTACTTCGGTTGGTGAAGGGCACCTGATGAACCGCTAGTTCTGTCCTTCAGCTGCAGTATTCTACTGGAGGTCCGTGAGGCCGACGGCCCTGGATTGCTCCGTGAGATATGGATAGGGTCTGGATTAATCGACTGATCTGACCGAGAGGGTCTGACCCGTAGGTAATGAGGTCCGGCTACCACACACGTCATTTCCCTTGATTCTTTCTCGTAAAAAATTATAAACTTCTTAAAACATTATTAGAATAATATAAATGAAAATTTCTAAGCGGGTATTACAATTCACCCCCACTTAAAAAATTTTGTCCTCGAAATTTTAGAATACCTGCTATGAAGAGATTCGGATACTTGGTCTTCATCGAATCTTCGCCCTCCCAAGTTGCCTCTTCAAGTCCATGGTGTCGCCATAACACTTTGACCCAAGGAATCATTTTGTTCTATAAGATTTGTTCCTTCTGGTCTATAATTCTCACAAGTGCCTCTGCATAAGATAAATCTTCCCATATTTTTATTTCATTGGCTTTCAAAATATAGGATTCATCCCCAATGTACTTTCGAAGCATAGATACGTAAAATACATCGTATAGTCTTGCTAACTCTCCCAACAAATCCAAGCGATAAGCGGTATTATCCATTTTCCCAATGATTTCATATGGCCCAACGTACCCTAGAGCCAACTTCCCTTTACCCTTAAAATGAACTATACCCTTCCAAGGTGATATTCGGATGAATATAAAATCCCTTACTGCAAACTCTAACTCCCGTCACCAATTATCAACATAGCTTTTCTATCGGCTTTTGGGAATTTTTCAATCTTTCCCAGATTAATTTAACTTCTTCAGAGGTTTGCTGAATCAGTTTAGGGCCCAATAATTGATGCTCCCCCACATCACTCCAACAAATAGAAGTACGACACCGTATCCCATAAAGAGCTTCATAAGGCACAATACCGACACTGCTTTGAAACCTATTATTGTAGGTGAACTCAATTAAAGGTAAATAATCATCCTAGCTTCCCCCAAAATCTAACACACAAGACCGTAGCATATCTTCCAAAGTTTGAATGGTACGCTCAGATTGACCATCCGTTTGTGGGTGGAAAGTTGCACTATATTTCAATGAAGTTCCTAAAGTATGTTGCAAACTTGACCAGAACCTAGAAATAAATTTAGGATCCTAGTCACTTATAATAGATACATTAACTCCATGCAATCGAACAATTTCATCCACATACAATTTGGCGTAACGATCTATACAGAAATTAGATCTGACAGACAAGAAATGAACAGATTTTGTAAGTCTGACTACTATCATCCATATCGAATTATATCCCTTTTTGGATCGAGGTAAACCAACGACAAAATCCATCGTAATGTGTTCTCATTTCCATTCTAGAATGGGTAAATTTTGCAACGAATTCGCTGGACATTGATGTTCAACTTTCACCTTTTGACAGGTTATACATTATGACACAAATTCAGCTATTTTCTGCTTCATTCCCTTCCACCAGAAATGTTCCCTCAAACCACTATATAGTTTGGTTCCACCCAGATGTATAACATAAGCTGAACGGTGGGCTTGCTCAAGAGACCGTGTTTGATTTGACTATCATTAGGTACACACATTTGCTGACAAAACATTAGCATACTATCATGTCGGATTTTAAAATAAAAAACTTTCTCTTTCAAAACTTTTTGCCTTATATCTTCTAAGTATTGATCTTACTTTTAACCCTCCAAAATTCTCTCAATAAATAATGGTCGAACAGATAGTTGTGCCAAGAAAACATCATTCATCCCAAACATACAATTAACCCTCATTTTCTTTATTTCACATAAATTTTCAACCCTGGAACAAAGCACACAAGCCAAGCTTCCCATAGATTTTTGACTCAAGGCATCTGCTACTACATTAGCTTTCCCAGGGTGATAATGTAGGGTGCAATTATAATCTTTTATTAATTCCATCCACCATCTTTGTCTTATGTTAAGTTCTTTTTGAGTGAACAAATACTTAAGACTTTGATGGTCGATATAGATTTCATAGGTAACCCTATACAAATAGTGTCGCCATAGTTTAAGTGCAAATACCACATCTGCCAATTCTAAGTCATGTGTGGGATAATTTAACTCGTTAGGTCTCAACTGTCTTGAGGCATAGGCAATAACCTTTCCTTCTTGCATTAACACACATCCCAAACCTTGCAGCAACGCATCACTATATATCACCATATCATTCATTCCCTCTAGCACTGCTAATACAGGCACACTAACCAATTTATACTTTAAAGTTTGAAAACTCATTTCACATTCATTAGACCATCGAAATTTTCATCTTTACAAAGTAATTTAGTCATTGGCAAAGAAATGGAGGAGAAACTCTGAATAAACCTTCGATGATACCCGATTAATCCCAAAAAACTCCAGAATTCTGACACATTGGTAGGTCTCTCCCAATTAATGATAGCTTCAATCTTTTTAGGATCTACTCTCAGACCCTCACTATAAATTACGTGCTCCAAAAATACCACACTCGATAACCGTAATTCGCACTTACTGGGTTTGCCATATAGTTGTTTCTCCCGTAGGGTTCGTAATACTAATCTTAAATGATGTTCATGTTCTTCCTGATTTTTGGAATATACTAGTATATCATCAATAAGGACCACTACGAAAAATCCAGATATGGTTGGAAAGCATGATTCATTAAGTCCATAAATATAGTGGGAGCATTTGTCAAACCGAAAGGCATCACTGAAAATTAAAAATGACCATAACGAGTTCTGAAAGTAGTTTTGGAAACATCGGTCTCTTTAATTTCAGTTGATGATACCCCATCCTTAGATCAATTTTTGAGAATACAATAGCTTCGTGAAGCTGGTCAAACAAATCATCTATCCTGGAAAGAGGATACTTATTCTTTATAGTCACCTTATTCAGTTGGCAATAGTCTATACACATTCGCATACTACCGTCTTTCTTTTTAACAAATCAAAAAGTGCACCCCAATGGGAAGTACTAGGTTCAATGAAACCTTTTCAAGGTAATCCTTTAACTATACTTTCAATTCAATTAATTCTGTGGGTTCCATTCTATAAGGTGCTATAGAGATAGAATTGGTGCTAGGTACAAACTCAATGGTAAATTCCACTTCTCTGTGAGGAACCATACCTGACAATTCAACAAGAAAAATATCCTCAAATTCATTGACTACCGAAATATCTTCAATATTAGCCTCTAATTTATGCATATCCAGAACATAAGATAGGTACCACTGACAACCCTTATGTGACAATCTCTTAGCTTCAATGCTAGAGATAATGCTCATTTTCCCTTTCACTTTCTCACTATAAATTTCAATGTTTTCCTTTCCTGGTCTCTTAATCACAACCTCTTTATGAAAACAATCTAGAGTAGCATAGTGTGTAGATAAGAAATTCATTCCCAGAATCACGTCAAAGTTAGCCATAATCAATGGTACCAAATCCATCAATAAAGTTTTCTCGTTAATTTTAAACTCACAGGCAGGGTAATAGGTGTCAACATAAACCATGTCTCTAATGGGGGTTGCTATGGGCAAGGCTCGCGGAAAAGGTACAAGAATTTTACCCAAAGTATTGCAATAAAATGTAAAAACAAAGGAATATGTGGACCCTGGATTAAGGAGTACACATACGAGATACCCAACTATAGAAAACATAACTGTAACTACGTCTAGAGATGCCTGGGCTCCCTGTTGTGTGATAGCAAATACTCTCCTAGGTGCTACAGGAGCTTTGCCTCCTTTCTGTCCTTCCCTAGTCACACTACCCCTGAAAAAGTAGTTACAGCTTTTGGCCTGGTATAGTATGGTGCTCTATGCCCAAATTCTCCACATTTAAAACATTTTGGGATTCTGGACATATTACCCCTCTACGAATAGTCTCGAATAAAGTATGTGGTGGTTGTTTTCCTGGAGTACCTAACCTTTGACAACTTGGAGATCGGTAGTTGTACTGGAGCTTCGAGTGGGTTGACCTGCAGAAACAAATGGAATCCGCCTGCTTGGCTCTTATAAAACAAGGGTTAGTGTGACACCCGTACCTCATTAAAAAGTAATCAAGCAATAATTAGCGTTGATTAAATTATTATTGATAAATTAAAATTTATAAAGTTAATTAAATAATTTTTGGGTGATTAGAAAATTTAATTGGCGAGATTGGAATTATAAAGTAAGAACTAAAGCAATTGTAATCAAAATATATTTCTAAGGAATTAAAGTGAAATTAAAAGAATCTAAAGCAAATTATGTAATTTTGTTAACAAAAATCTAAAACAAAATGAAAAGTCAGGAGGCAACCCCCCTATTCTAATTTTGTGTAACAGTTCAGTGAGGGGGAGGGTTTTACGAGAACCGATAGAGGGGGAGAGCGGCACCGAGTGAGAGGGGAGAGGGAGGAGGCGTCGCGGTGACTGGCGACGAGAGGAGGGAGAGAGGCCGCTGGGGATGGGAGGAGAAAGAAGAGAGAAGGAGATCGGGCCGAGAGAAAAGAGAAGAGGAGGAGGGGTGGGCGAGCTATGGCGAGGGGCTGCGATGGAGGCGCAAGGCAGCACCAGCAGGCGTCTGGGGTAGAGGAGGAGAAGCAACGACGATGTGCGTCTGTGGTGCATCGGCTACGGTGGTTATGGGTTGTTTGCGGCTGTTCGCGGAGCTGCGTCTTGGATATGGCATGGCAGAGGCTATGGCGCGGTGGTTCTAGCTACAGCGTGGTGGTTCACTGGTGGGGTTTCTGATGCAGCATGGTGTGCACGTTGCAGCCTTCGGTTACTCAAACACAGCGGAAATAATGAACTGTAGAAAAGATGACCGAAAAGGATGAAGAACAAAGGGCTAAAACAGGATGCTTCCGTTGAATCCGAAGATTGCCGGTGTAATCCTCTTCCTGATGTCTGTTGATTGGCACACCAATACCAGAATCAAGGCTCGTCGATCCGTTGATCTCGCGCACGAAATACCAGAGGGACGGCTTCAAACTCGATCGTTGATTCTCACAGAGAATACCGAAAGGGAATGGGGTTGAACAAGCAATCTCTGCTGTCAAATTCAATATTCATTTAAAAGTCCCTTTTTCAGTACAAGAGCCTCCATTATATAGGACGTCTATGAAAACCCTAAAAACGGAAATAAACCCTAAGTACAAAATATGGGCCACCGACAAGATTAGGCCCAAGAAGGAAAGTTCTAGAAACCTAGACATTGTTTAATTAAAAGAAATAAGAAAGACAACGAAATAAGGAAAAGACAAAATGCATAAAGTATGTGGGTCCAGGCGAGGAGCCCCTTCCGCACAGAGAGAGGGAGTGCCGAGATGAATTGGTCCTCGGCCGCACTGATGGGTTGCCGCGTAAGGAATTGATGGAGTAAGCCTTACTGAAGTCAGATGCGCAGGAAAAAGGTATTTCACCCCATCAGTTAGTCGAAAGTGATCGTCTGGATGAGCCGGTGACTGTGGCGCAATTGGATTCCCAAAAGGAGGTTTGGCCGAGCTCAAGATCAGGAAAGAACGGGTTGACGCCTGGGCGGCCGTACTCGGAATCTCGTCCCGGGGGATGTCTTCCGTCAAATGTTTCAGCGCAGCTCTACGTGTCCTGGGTCCATACGTTCTTAAGTACGCTTCAGCCGTGCTGTCTACATCATCCTCCCCAGGTTGGGAAGAATTCGACCACGAATTTAGCATGTCTTCTTCTTCTGAGCTATCACCATGGTATGGCCAGAGGTGGTTAATGTTGAAAACATCTGAAATGTTGAGATGGTTGGGGAGCCACAGTCTGTACGCATTTGTGTTGATCTTCTCAATAATTTCATACGGGCCAACCTTCCGTGCTGCCAGTTTGTTGTACTCGTGCGTAGGATATATGTCTTTGGTTAGAAAGGCCCAGACAAAGTCTCCCTCACTGAATTCCACCAGGCGCCTTTTCTTGTCAGCTGATATCTTATACTTCTTTCCTGACTTCTCCAAGTTTTGTTGGACTTGCTTGTGGACATTCTGCAGTTCCTGAACAATGTCTTCAGCTTTCTTGTGAACCTTCATTACATCTGGAATAGGAGCAAGGTCAATAAGGGCCCGGGGCTGGAATCCATAGTTAGCCATGAATGGACTGATTCCCGTACTGCGGTTGACCGATCGGTTGAAGGCAAATTCGGCTTGATACATCTTCTGATCCCAAGACTTTGGTCGATCTCCCACCAAACACCTTAGAAGATTTCCTAAAGAACGGTTAACCACCTCAGTCTGCCCATCTGTCTGAGGATGATACGCACTACTGAGGTCTAGCTTGGTGTTGGTAAGTTGCCATAAACACCTCCAAAAGTGGCTGAGAAACTTGGAGTCCTTGTCTGAGATAATGGAGGATGGGAGGCCGTGCAGTCTATACACCTCTCTAAAATAGAGTTGCGCAATGTGAACAACGTTATTGGTTTTCCTGCAACTAATGAAATGAGCCATCTTAGTAAATCTGTCCACCACCACAAAGATAGAATCACACCCGTGCTGGGTGCGCGGTAAGCCAAGGACAAAGTCCATGCTTACGCCAGACCAGGGACAGTTTGGGATTGGTAGAGGTAAGTAAAGCCCCGCATTGGTGGCAGTTCCTTTGGCTATTTGACAGACTCTGCATCTTTCTACGAATCTGGATATATCTCGCCGCATAGAAGGCCAGAAGTAGGAAACTGGATAGTTTTGTCCCTCCCCACATGGCCTTCATCGTGGAGTTCCTTGATGATTTTGAAGCGGAGGCTTGAATCAGGTATGCACAACTGAATTCCTTTGAACAGGAACCCATCGTGCATGGTATATTTTGGGTGCCGTCCTGCCAACACCTCCCGGACAAGTGGTTCGAAAAACACATCAGTTTTTAAAAGTTCATGGAAAGAGTCAAAACCCATCACCTCATTCTGCAGAGTGTTAAGGAGACATGTTCGGCGACTGAGGGCATCGGCTACCCTGTTTTGTACTCCGGATTTGTGTCTGATCGAGAAAGTGAATTGCTGAAGATAGGCTACCCACCTGGCATGCCGTGCTGACAGCTTATCTTGGCTATTGATGTGCTTAAGAGCGTCATGATCAGAAAATAAGACAAAGTCACTCTGAGAGAGATAAGGATACCAATGCTTCAAGGCTCGGATAACGGCATAGAACTCGATGTCGTAAGTGCTGTAGTTGACTCTGGCCCCGTGCAACTTCTCACTGAAGTAAGCGATTGGTCGACCCCCTGGCTGAGGACAACTCCAATTCCCACTTTTGAGGCATCACAGTGGAGTTCAAAGGGTTGCGAGAAGGTTGGTAGAGCTAGCACAGGAGTTGAGGTCAATTTAGTTTTGATCTCATTAAAGGCCAGTGCGGCCGCATTAGTCCACAGGAACTGACCTGTTTTCATACAGTCGGTGATCGGGGCCATGATAGTACTGAAATTAGGGATGAACCTCCGATAGAAGGAAGCCAGGCCATGAAAACTCCTGACGTCATGGATGTTCTTTGGGATGGGCCATTCTTGCACAACTATAACCTTTGCCTTGTCAACAGAGATCCCCTTGTTTGATACCACGTACCCTAGGAAGAGTACACTAGTCATCACGAATGAGCATTTAGCTCTGGAAGCGAAAAACTGACCTTCCCGTAGTAAATGCAAGACTTGTCGTAGGTGGTGTAAATGGGTGTCTTGATCAGGACTATAAACAAGGATGTCATCAAAGTAGACTACGACGAACTTCCCAATCAGGGGTCTGAATAGCTGGTTCATCACCCTCATAAAGGTGCTCGGGACGTTGGATAGTCCGAAGGGCATGACCATCCACTCGTATAGACCCTCCCGGGTTTTAAAGGCAGTCTTCCACTCATCGCCTTCACGGATCCTGATCTGATGATAACCACTCTTTAAGTCAAGCTTGCTAAATACTGCGGCTCCACTGAGCTGATCCAATAGGTCATCCAACCGAGGAATAGGGAAACGGTATCGCACTGTGATCTTGTTGATTGCGCGGCTGTCAACACACATCCGCCATGAACCATCTTTTTTTGGTGTTAACAGTGCGGGAACAGCACAGGGGCTCAGACTTTCCCTGATGTGTCCCTTGCTGAGAAGCCCCTCCACCTGAGACCTCAACTCTTCATGCTCACGCGGACTCATGCGGTAGTGCGGTCTATTTGGTAAGGTTGATCCCGGGACCAGGTCAATCTGGTGCTGGATGTCCCTTAATGGTGGTAATCCAGTCGGTAACTCATCAGGGAATACATCTCCAAACTCCATGAGCAGATCCCGCACACCTTCATGCATCTTCTCTGGTGGCTGCGGATCTCTACTGAGCAGGTTAGTTTGCGCATCAAACTGCCAGTTGCCGCAGTCTAGCTCTTGCTTCTTTGCCACCAAGATGTATACGACGCCGGACTCCATCATTTCATTCTCAAACTTTTGTCTGGTCAACAAGTTTGGGTTATTTTCAGCCACTGGCTGAGAAGTCTCCTCTCTACTTGGGTAGAGCACCACCTTGACTCTATTAGCCATGAAACTGTAAGTATTCTTGTGACCGTCATGTTGCACGGCGTGGTCAAACTGCCATGGTCTCCCCAACAGGAGATGATATGCGTCCATCTCTACTACGTCACACCATATATGATCCCTGTAGTTGGAGCCAATGGAAAATGTGACCAGGCATCGTCTAGACACAGTGACCTTCTCTCCGTCCTACAACCAGGTCAACTTATAGGGGGTTGGGTGTTTTTCCGTTGTCATACATAATTTTCTGACGGCTTCTTCCGAGATCACATTCTCACAACTTCCAGAGTCGATTACAAACTTACAGACTTTTCCTCCCATGGTACACCTGGATTGGAAGATGTTGTTTCTCAACCAACCATCTCCACTGACATCTCGGGGTGTTAGGCAAGTGCGCCGAATGACCAATAGTGGGCCGCAGTCCCCAGCAACATGCTCCTCCTCTTCTTTATCATTCAGTTCTTCTCCGGTCAGCTCTTCAGTTTGGTCTTCATCGTGCGAATCCACCTCTACTCTTACTAGGTCGTCATTGTCAATGAACAGTCCCTTCCGTATGGCGGGCTTCATACAATCCACAAACCTATGACCAGGCTCCCCGCACTTGAAGCAACGCCCCGCACTGCTGGAGGTTTCCCTTGCAGAGGTCGTGATTGGATTGGGAGCTCGGCTAGGTAGAGGAGAAGCTCGGCTAACCTCTGGGTGGACCGCAGTGCGGCTAGTGGATGCAGTCCAGGGTTGAGTTGTTGTCCTTCGTCTAGTCTGCCGTTCTAACTGCAATGCCTTATGGTGCGCGTCGGAAACGGAGTAGAGATCAAACATGTTTAGCATGTCCTGGTACTGATTCTGTAAGCCACCTACATAACGGGAGACCAGCTGGTCATCCGTTTCACCAAGGTTGTTTCGGGCCATGAGCTGATAGAACTCAGTGGTATATTCATCCACTGTCTTAGTGCCCTGCCTAAGGTTCTGAAACCGTTGATACATAATCGGGTAATAATTGTGGGGCAGAAACGCCGCATGAAGATGTTTCTGTAATTTTTCCCACGAATCAATCTTCCTTTTTCCCATCCGGGAACGGTTGACCTTCAGTTGTTGCCACCATGCTGCTGCTCTTCCACGGAAACGCGTAGCCACGAGGGGTACTCGTTTGTTTTCTGGGACTTCTTTGAATTCTAACACTTCTTCCACAGCGAAGAGCCAGTCTAGAAAATCTTCTGGTTTCATTCCTCCGTGAAACTCTGGGACAACAATTTTCAGGCCAGCTTCCCATTTTGAAGGAAGGGCTGGCGCCTCTTGCTCCTCACGTCTGTAAGGAAGATGGGGGCGTCTCTCCTGCCTCATGTCAGGCTCATCTCTGGCAAAGGGATTTTCCTCATCGTCTCCATAGGTGTGGTCCGATCCCACCTCCTCTTCCTCACGAGGATTTGGCTGTCGTTGTGGACGAGGGGGGTGTTGGGTCTGGAGTTGGAGTTGCATAGCAGCCACACTCGCCGCCAGGTTCTCCACTGTCTGCTGAAGCCTGTCGAGTCGATCCTCTTCAATCTCCTGGGCTGGTCGTCTCCTGGGAGCCATGGATTCAGGGGTGAAACTTGAGCTCTCTGTTAGGAAGCGAAACGAGGAGCTCTGATACCAACTGATGCAGCGTGGTGTGCACGTTGCAGCCTTCGGGTACTCAAACACAGCGGAAATAATGAACAGTAGAAAAGATGACTGAAAAGGATGAAGAACAAAGGGCTAAAACAGGATGCTTCCGTTGAATCCGAAGATTGCCGGTGTAATCCTCTTCCTGATGTCTGTTGATTGGCACACCAATACCAGAATCAAGGCTCGTCGATCCGTTGATCTCGCGCACGAAATACCAGAGGGACGACTTCAAACTCGATCGTTGATTCTCACAGAGAATACCGAAAGGGAATGGGGTTGAACAAGCAATCTCTGCTGTCAAATTCAATATTCATTCAAAAGTCCATTTTTCAGTACAAGAGCCTCCATTATATAGGACGGCTATGAAAACCCTAAAAAGGGAAATAAACCCTAAGTACAAAATATGGGCCACCGACAAGATTAGGCCCAAGAAGGAAAGTTATAGAAACCTAGACATTGTTTAATTAAAAGAAATAAGAAAGACAACGAAATAAGGAAAAGACAAAATGCTTAAAGTATGTGGGTCCAGGCGAGGAGCCCCTTCCGCACAGAGAGAGGGAGTGCCGAGCTGAATTGGTCCTCGGCTGCACTGATGGGTTGCCGCGTAAGGAATTGATGGAGTAAGCCGTGCTGAAGTCAGATGCGCGGGAAAAAGGTATTTAACTCCATCAGTTAGTCGAAAGTGATCGTCTGGATGAGCCGGTCATTGTGGCGCAATTGGATTCCCAAAAGGAGGTTTGGCCGAGCTCAAGATCAGGAAAGAACGGGTTGACGCCTGGGCGGCCGTACTCGGAATCTCGGCCCGGTGGATGTCTTCCGTCAAATGTTTCAGCGCGGCTCTACGTGTCCTGGGTCCATACGTTCTTAAGTACGCTTCAGCCGTGCTGTCTGCATCAGTTTCGGGTGCGACGATGAGCGGCGACTGCGAGCAGTGAACGACGACAATGAGCGGAGGTTGTTCGCGATTTCTGTGCACAAATATATATATACAATCTATAGTTCGATTTATACATATATCGTATGTGTGTGCGCACTGTGTTTGTGTGGTAGATGTGCGGTCGCCGTATGTAGGTGTCTGTATATGTATTTATGTCGCCAGATCTATGGAGTTGGAGTTGTGTAGTAAATTCGTAGTGTCTGTGTATATGTGTGTGTCTAGGCTATGTTGGGTGCGATGATTGTGCGCGTGCGCATGCGTGATTGTGGGTGTATATTGAATATATTGAACTTGTGTGTGTGCAGCAACAATACGGAGATGAGTTTTAGAATGGAGACACAGTTGCTAGGTGATGTTCAGAGGATGAAATCGAACCGGATTCGCGATTCAATTGAATCAGATAAATTCAAGGTAAATTAAATTTTATTAAAATTTGAATAATGAAGTTTATATTAATTATAGAAGTATCATAAAGTCATTTAAGTATTGATTTATCAAGAAATAGAGAAAAATAAATGAGGAATATTGAAAATAATAGGAATTAAATATGATAAGATTTGAATTCAATTTAAAGATTTATATTAAATTCGTTCATTTAATG
>NMUG010004250.1:0-14021 GCA_002855965.1 Monotropa hypopitys | reverse complement strand
TCTCAAACTTAAATGGATTGCGTAAGAATTTGAAGGGATAGATTATATACCTTAGTCAAATAGTCGCAGATATTTTAGACACATGTCACTCTCTTTCTCCCATGTGGCTTCGTTTCCTGATTGGTTCTCCCACCAAACTTTGACGAGTGGAATGACTTTGTTTCTGAGCCGCTTCTCTTGCCGATCCATGATTTGAACAGGTCGCTCTTTATATGCTAGGTTTGTTTCGATCTCGACGGTTAGTTGAACTAGAATGTGCGTAGGGTCTGATACATACTTCCGAAGCATAGATATATGAAATACGTCATGGACGTTGGCTAATTCTGGGGTGAGTGCTAATTGATAGAAGACTGGTCCGATCTTCTCAAGGATCTCGAAAGGTCCGATGTAGCGAGGGTTAATCTTTCCTCTCTTTCCAAATCTGATGACGCCCTTCATAGGTGATACTTTTAAGAACACCTTGTCTCCTTCCTGAAATTTCAGCTCCCTACGTCGTGCATTGGCATAGCTCTTCTATCGATCCTGGGCTACCTTTAATTTGTCCTGGATAAGCTTGATCTTCTCGGTGGTTTCCTGCACAATTTCCGGTCCTATGGGTGCTTCTTCTCCAACTTCCGTTCAATATGCTGGTGATCTGCATTTCCTGCCATATAATGCTTCGAATAGTGACATCTGAATACTTGCCTGGTAGCTGTTGTTGTAGACGAATTCTGCTAATGGTAGGTATTCTACCCAGCTTCCATGGAATTCCAAAGTGCATGCTCGAAGAAGGTCTTTTAATGTTTGAATCGTCCTCTCTGACTGGCCATCGGTTTGGGGATGAAAGGCGGTGCTAAAGTTTAATGCTATTCCCATTGCTTTCTGAAGTGATTTCAAAAATCTAGACACAAAACGGGGGTCTCTATCAGATGTAATTGAAACAGGCATACCGTGCAATCGGATGATCTCTCGTAGGTAGGTTGCTGCCATTTGATCCATCGAATACATGTTCTTGATCAGAATGAAGTGAGATGACTTGGTAAGGCGGTCGACTATTACCTATATTGTGTTGTTGCCTTTGACGATTCGAGGGAATCCTATGACATAGTTCATCATGATATCTTCCCATTTCCATTTAGAGATTGGTAGAGGTTGAAGTAGTCCTGCTGGCTTCTGACGTACTGCTTTGACTTGCTGACATTCGAGGCATCGATCGATGTACTTGGCTATATCTTGCTTCATGCCCATCCACTAGTATGACTTCTTGAGGTCTTGGTACATCTTCTATCTTCCGGGGTGAATCGCAAATTTCGACTTGTGCCCTTTGTTTATGATCTTTCGTTTGAGTTCTTCTAGGTTGGGTATGCATATTCAATTCTGGAACTTGAGGAGGCCTTTTTGTACGGTGAACTCGCCTTCTGGTTGGTCTTTGGTGGTTTCTTGGATTTTCTACAATTTCGGGTCGTTTGCTTGGAGGGTCTTGATTTCTTCGATGATGGAGGGTTCTGCAATAATTGCTACAAGATGTGCCGAGTAGGGGTGGTCTTTTTTCCTGCTGAGGGCATCGGCTACAACGTTGGCCTTTCCTGGGTGGTACTGAATGTTGAGGTCGAAATCCTTCATGAGCTCCAGCCATCTTCGGTGTCTAAGGTTCAGCTCCTTTTGAGTGAAAACATACTTCAAGCTTTTGTGGTCAGTGAAGACGTCGCATGTAACTCCATAGAGATAGTGGTGCCATATCTTGAGTGCAAACATCACTGCCGCAAGCTCCAAATCGTGTATGGGGTAGTTCTTTTCATGAGGCTTCAGTTGTCGTGAGGTGTACGCGATTACCTTTCCTTGTTGCGTAAGGACGCATCCTAGTCCTTTCTATGAAGCATCATTGTACACAGCAAATCCTTCTTCTCCACTGGGTAATGCAAGCACGAGTGTAGTGGTGAGTCTCTTCTTCAATTCTTGGAAGTATCCTTCCCTTTCCTCCATCCATGCAAATGGCTCTTTCTTGCAGGTAAGCTGAGTCATTGGTGTGGCGATCTTCGAGAAATCCTAGATAAATTGGCGATAGTATCCAACGAGTCCTAAGAAACTTCGAACTTCAGTGACCGACGTTGGCGCAGGCCAATTTGAGATTGATTCTATCTTCTGCGGGTCCACTGAGATGCCATCCTTATCGATGATGTGACCAAGAAAGTGGACACTCTTCAGCCAAAATTCGCACTTGCTAACCTTTGCGTATAACTACTTCTCCTTCAGGGTTTGTAGAATGGTAGACAGGTGCTCCGCATGTTGCTCTTTATCTTTTGAGTAGATGAGAATGTCGTCGATAAATACAATAACAAGTCGTCGAGAAACTTGGCGAAAATACGATTTATCAGGTCTATAAAAGATGCTGAAGTGTTGGTTACTCCAAAGGGCATGACTAGAAATTCGTAATGGCCATAACAAGTGTAGAAGGCATTCTTCTCAATATTTTCGGTCTTGACTTTAAGCTGATGGTATCCTGAACGCAGATCGATCTTTGAAAATACTCAGGCTCCTTGCAGATGGTCGAATAGGTCATCGATGCGGTGTAACAGATACTTATTCTTGATGGTGACTTTGTTCAGTTCTCTGTAGTCGATGCACAGACGCATAGTTCCATCCTTTTTCTTGACGAATAAGACTGGTGCTCCCCATGGTGATGAGCTGGGTCAAATGAAATTCTTCTCGATCAGTTCTTGCAGTTGAGTCTTTAATTCTTTCAGTTCTGCTGGTGCCATTCAGTAGGGGGTTTTAAAAATCGGTCGCATTGCTGGCATAAGGTCGATGGAGAACTCCATCTCTCAGTCGATAGGCATTCCGGGTCGTTCTTCTGGAAATACTTCAAGATAGTCACGTACCACTGATATGTCTTCCTTTGAGGCATTCTTCAGTTTGGTTGAGGTGATGCTGCAGAGATACCCTTGGCATCCCTTCTGCAGAAGACGGAGGGCTCTGGCGATGGATACGAAACATGGCGGTGAAACAACTCTTTCTCCCTTGAGCTCAGACTCCTCACCTTTGGATTCGACAAAGGTGATAGACTTTGCAGCACAGTCGATCTTGGCATTGGACTTGGATAGCCAGTCCATTCCAATGATAACGTCGAAGTGTGCCATGGCTAGTGGAATAAGGTCTATAGACGATAAGGCTCCACTCATGGAAGACTCGCAATCCATAAGGATCGTAGAGCAAAGGACACCTTTACTCATAGGCTGGGCTACACATAGATCGTACCCTAAGGGTTCGGGTTTTCAGGAAATTTTCTTTGAATGCGATTTTGAAATAAACGAGTGTGTAGATCCTGAGTCAAACAAGGCATAAGTAGGAATATTGTAGATGAGAATTCTACTTGCTACAACTCCTTCTTCATTGCGAGGATAGTGCAAAATCTCTCCCTTGACGTTGATTGTTGTTGCGATTTCCTTGATTGTTGGCATTGTTCCTCGGGGCTCCAACGGATACAGTGTTTGCTCTGGTCAGCTTTGGGCAATCTCTCTTGAAATGTCCTCTTTGTCCACAGCCAAAACAATAATTCGCTCGGCATTCTCCAAAATGTGGCTTTTCGCAAGATGGGCAAAGCGGTATTGGCTTTCTCTCTTCATTTCTTCTTTCTTGGTTCCTTCCGAAATTTGGCTTCTTGGGAGGGTTGATTCTTCCTTGATTTTGAGTTTGATTTTGCCTTTTTCTCTCCTGGTAGCGTCGGCTTTCATCTACATCTTGTTCTACCAGTATTGCTCTGTCCAGTACATCAGCGTAGGATGGTAGAAGGAGGGGATGAACGACTCTATGAATTTCGGGCCTCAGCCCGTCTTCAAATCTCTAGGATTTCATTTCATCAGAGGGAATCAGATACGGGATGTATTCAGCAAGGTTGGTAAACTCCGCTTCATATTCGTCTACTGTGGTGGCTCCTCTTTGCTTCAAATTCTCGAACTCCATACGCTTAGTATTCAACATGGCGCGGGGTGCAAACCTTTCTTTGAAAATCTCTAGGAATCTTCCCCAGCTCGTAATAGGCTCCGATGCTCTTTTCAGGTTCCACCAGCGATTGGATTCTCCCACTAGTAGATATGATCCGATGTCGACTTTCTACCATTCTGAGCATTGAAGGAGTTGAAAGTTTTTCTCCATCTCTGAGATCCACTCATTGGCTTGGACAGGGTCCATACCTCCTTTGAATGTTGGGGGTTTCATATTTAAGAATTCTTTGACTACGATCATGTTTGCTATTGGCTGGGCAAGGTGGATGACTTCTTCTTCTAGGTTGGCCGGTGGTGGCTCTACTACTGGTTCCTGATTCTGGATCCGATTGATGACTTCTTGTTGATCTCGGACCATTCCAGCCAACATCCTCATCATTTGACGTAATTCTCCAATTTCTTCTCGATCTTGACGTCCTCCGTTAGCTCTAGTGTTCACCATTCTGTTAGAGAAGGAATTCGTAGTTAGAAAACAAGAAAAGAGTCTGATTAATTCATAACATAAGTAGATAAGCTGAAGTTTTAAGTGCGTCCGGGCACACTACAAAATACATCGGAAACTCCGAAATAATACAGTACTATTCGTCATCGCTAGGCCACTCATAGGGCGGATAAACCCATTCCTCGCGATTTATGTCGATGTCCTGTTCATCTTCCTCCTCGTTTTCGCTTGGATCTTCTTCGAGGTCGCCCTCGGGATTTTTCTCAAAATCGAGGTCCCATCCTTCGTTGTGCCACTCCATAGGTTCCTCTGCTTCCTCGGCTACTTCCTATTCCTCGGGTGGAGCTTCATCGTTATTACCATTCGTAAGGCGGTTCCTCGCTCCTTCCATAAGATATTCAAATTCCTAATGCTGGATAGACCTTCTAGCCACCACGCAGGCATGCTCCAATAGTCGTAGGTCGTAGTTAATCATAGCTCGTATTTCTCCCTCTGCGTTATCCTCGAATCTTACCGTGACTTGGGCTATGAGGTCCGAAGTGATTATTGTTGAATCAGCATGTGCCCGTTCTTGGACGCCCTCCCTCACTATGAAGAGCTGGTGCTATCTCGTGCTCATCCTTAGAATCGCTGCTAGAGAAGTCGCTGCTAGCATAATCACTGCCGCTGCTAGACATGGCTAAGACATATATGCAGATATAGGTAAGTGCATCTCCAAGTATTAACAGATATTTCTAACGTAGTGAGTGCCTCGATCCTATCCCTGGGTTTGTTCGAAATCCGAAAACTCGTGCTATGTTACCACTGTTATCATGACCCAATCCAGAAAGGGGCCATGACCGGCCAACGAGCAAGCTCGCAAAGGCCTACTGTTGATACCCAATTTTGACCCAACCTCAAAAGTCAACCAAATGGTCAAACAGACCCTGAATAAATCCGAACGCAGTTCTGGGATGTCAGGACTTCCCGCAAATAGTGCCGACATCAGCCAGCGACAATGCAGCAGTGAGCAAACACCGGTAAAATGTTAGGGAACATTTACCCAAAGTCAGAATTTCAATCTGACCTGCGGAGCGAGACGAACAGTCCGACAAAACTCCTCTTTGCATGCTTTATGCTCCGGAATCAACAGAATTTCGCACGGGCATCCGAAATCATGTTTAGGAATAAAAAGTCGACAGCAATTCCGTTACCGAGAAGTCTGCGTAAAAATTGAATCCATCTGATCAAAATTCAGAATTCAGTCAAGCATAAACACCGTTCTGTTTATTTTTCACTGCGACGACGAGCCAACGTCAGAATGGAGCAAACATAATTTTCATGAGCATCATTTGAAGAGGCATACATTTACTGATAATTACAATCGACGGATAAAAAGCAGTTCAAGGCGTAGGCGCGCAGCATCCTCTTCCGATCAGAGCAAAAAGGACGGTTTTCAAAGAATTTCTGAAAAGTGTCCGGAATAATCCCGTGATATTTTCTAAATTCATGATTCGACTCAAGCATTGCAAATATCTACTTTAAATTTTCAGAGACGGAGCCGAGCATAGAGCCGAGCAAGCGTATATCAAATATCCGGATCAATTTCTGGACCCGAGGAGACTTTAGAAATTCTTTTTCATTTTAATTTTGTTGCATTTTTTATTTTCGGCAGATTTTGTGATATAATTGCCACTCAAACGACCAAGCCAAAACATTAAATCACCTTTCCTACACACTTTCCAATAAAAAATCAAAATTCTAACATATCGCATCTATAGATGAGACATGAAGATTTCTATAAAAACCCTTCTCCCCCTCTTGGGAGAGGATCCTTAGCCATTTGAGTTCAAAATACTCTCTACAGAGCAAATACTACCCAGACAGAAACTCTACAAGTTCAAAAACCCTTACCAAAAATCCTTTTAAAAATCCATACCCCCACTTCTAAGCCCTACCACCTCATTTGCCTCAAGAACAACTCTTGTTCTTGAGATAAACCTTCTTCCCCAAGACAAATTCCAGCAACCAAAAGTATTAGCCACCAAATTCAAACCTCTAAAAACAATCAAAACTCCACCCGAAAATCCCGAAACTAACCAAATGCAACCGAAACTCTGCCGAAATTTCTACGAATATCTTATCTTTCTTTATTTTTTCATTTGAGTCTCATTTCTCGATATAGATATTCCATCCTATAGTCTAGTATTAGTATCGACTTCGGTCCGGATACTATACTTTATTATAGTTTACGGAATTTACCGTTAGAAATTCGGACTCCCAGAAATTGTAAATATACAAGGTAATGATATAAAGAACATATTTTTGGTATCTTCTCTTCTTTGATTTTTTCTTTTCTTCTTCTTTTGACCGCTGCGATGTAAACATCAAAACGAAGAAGATTCGGTTTTATAGTATATCCCAACTATCGGTACTTGTACGGCTATGCCTACTCCGATATCCCCGGCGAGAAAACTATGAAAACGTTTCTTCTACCTATATAATATATAAACATATATAATAAAGAAGACAACTATTTACGTCATTTTCCTTGTTAGAATTTGACGTATGCTAGGCTACGCCTGCTTCGACGTCACGTACGAGAAGAACGTATATACGTTTTCGCCTTTAAAATGCAAAACACGTTGTTGGCTCCTTTGCCACCTTTCTTCTTTATTCAAAGAAATAGTCTTCAAAGATCTCGTTAAATGATATATCGGCCTCGTGTATGGCTATGCCTACCGGCTATTCGGTCAAATAATCAGAGATCTTGGAACATTTATTTCTTTGAATAAATCAGAAATTTAACTTACAAAAATCGACTTATGAACTTTTGGCTTACGATCACGTCGCGCCGTTAAAAGCCAATCTTTCATTTCTTGAAATTTGTAAGAGGAAAACAAAAGTCCGTTTTGTTCATTTCTATTTTTCATTTCTAAATCCGACCTTGTCGGTGTATTGCGTATAAGTTGTCAGTTTTGGAAATATTCCAATACGATTTATATAAAATATTCTATCTCGTTATACATACCTATAAGCGTATATACATGTATTTATACCCTTTTCTCCTTCTCATTCTTAACATTTCACTCTTTCAATTTTATAAAGAAAAGGAAAAACACTTATAAAAGTATAAAAGAAAGAAGTCTCTCGATTCGTGTCATTTAGCGAAAATTTGTAGTAGCTAACTGACTTGGACCAAAAAGAGCGTCTTGTGAATCGGTATACACCGGGACATTCGACATCTTTTGAGATTTCCCCAAATCCAAGAAAATCAACTTCTTTGTAACATAAAGGAAATCTCATTCCAAAAATTAAATTCCTTGATTCGTTTTGTTCAGTCAAAATTTGCAGTAGCTGACCAATCCAGATCGAAGGAATGTTTTATGAATCGGGTCATACTGCGTCGTTTGACATTCTTTTGGAATTTTCAAAAATAAAAACAATCTCTTTTCTCAAATAAAATAAAATACTTTAAATCAAAAACTCAATTCCTTGATTCGTCTCGATCAGTGAAATCTTGCAGTAGCTGACCGATTTGGGTCGGAAGAATATCTCGAGAATCGGTTCATACCGGGTCACCCGATATTCTTCTGGAATTCCCAAAAATCAATAACATAAACATTCTTTTTATAAAACACGGTCGAACCTCCGTCGGACTAAAAAATGCAAAAACAATCAAAAAGATCAAAATTCAATTTATTCTTCAAATTCTTTTCATAAAATCCCAAAAACAGAATCAAAGCGTTGCCCATCTGTAAAACCTAACTGAATTCATTCAAGCATCAGTTTTATATTTAATTCTCTTGGTCGAGAAATTATTGATTTTAAGTTGGAAGAAAATTTACTTTTGAAAAAGAAATACCGAAAGGGCGAATGGGGTGCCTAACACCTTCCCCATTCGTAATCAAATCTCCGAACTTAATTTTCTGATTTTGCAGACCACCTTTTCCAAAAAAAACTGGTGACTTGGCACACCGTAACTCTATGCCGAATGGCGATTCTGAAAAACAGATTAATAATAGGATATATATTACTTTAGCAATTATAAAATCGTTATTAAGTCTGAACATTTTAAAAATCAAGTAAGTCCAACCATCATCAAAATTCATTTTCAAACGTCGTATTAAACCTCGAAAATTCAAAGTATGACATCCAGAAATGTGACCCCCGAAAACACGGGCGAAAGCGAAGAAGGGAGGCAGAAGAATTTTCCCGGTGCGACAGCTAGCGATTCTGCTGGGGACTTGAGGATTTAAGCTTCTGAAAATTTTTAAAAATAAAATTTCTTTCAACTCAAAAATCATTCATCTCTCGGCCAATATTACTGATGTACTTTGTATTTATTCTTTTCAGGGGCATTACAGGTGGCGCGCTTCGCTAATTTTTTTTTTGCTGAAAATATGTTGCTGCGCCAATGCGTTTCTTATTGTTTATTTGTATATTTATTTACTGCAAAAAAAGGATTCCCTTCATTTTCAAAAAAAAAACTTACTTTTACTACTTTGCATATTTTTCATGCATTATTTGCATCATTACCTATTTTGGGTGGAGGTCATGACTGCCCAAAATGGATGCTACCCTATCAACCCATTGGGGGCCCGACAGTAAACTGCGCGACCCTAAAAAGTCCGTGGCTGAAATGAGACACCCCAACCAAATCACCGACTCAAAGATGGTACCCTTCGGGGGTCGGAGGTCTGAAGATTTGAGAACCTTTGAAACATATCCAATGCATAGCCTCATTTTGCATATAGAAAAGCCAAAAAATAGAGTCAAACCAAAACCCTACTGTTATTACTAGGAAATCCTATTCATTTCTAAAGGGAATCCTTATATACATTCTGTTAAATATAAAAAGATTTTCAAAAAAAAAGATAGTGTCTCTAGGAATACCGGTCAAGATTAGACTATGTACTCATCATTTCAGTTTCTCCAAAATTTGCAACCTGAGATAATGCTCCAGACTTCATGTCCAGGGCATATCCCGAGTTATAAATTCAAAAGAAGTCTATTTGTCTCCAGTATCCCTAGAGAGTTTTCCTGGTTTACTAATCTAAGCTTAGTGGTTGTCATACAGGCAGCAACACGGCTAACTCAGACTTTCCCCAAAATTCGAACAAAAGGATTACTCGATCTTTGCCTCGAACTATGGATGAAGATGCATTGAATCAGACTCCGCATGAGCCGAAAACGGTCTCTAGAGAAGAACATTTGGCTGTCCGCAGATCTATGGACAATATTTAAGCCATTGTATAGGCTATGATGGCTCAACGTCAAAACCCAGCTGTGTTCCAAACTACTAGGACTGATCCACCTTCCTCTCACCCATTACCACCTAACACCGGAACCACTCCAGGACAGACAGGATCAATCCCTGCCCTGCAAATTCCAAATCCATCATTACCGATAGGGAACCTTCCTCCACTGCAAACAGTTGTCACTTTACCCACTCAGCCACAATATATTTCAACTATCCCTACTTTCCTACATGCTCAAGATGACCTAGAAAGTCATTTGGACGACATCTCCGTCAGAAAGGAAGATCTACCTTTGACTTTGAAAGTCCAGCAATTGGAAGATGCCCTCAGATCCCTCCGAGGGCCAAATGCATATACACCTACAAGCTTCGAAGATCTTTGCTTTTACCCATGCATGCAATTACCATTGAAATTCAAAATCCCAGACTTTTCAAAATACTATGGAACAGGCGAGCCCATGGCACACTTACATCTATATGCTGGAGCATTGTGCGGATACCCTAATCCTGAGGGATTAATGATGCACCTTTTTCAGCACAGCTTAACTGGGGCAGCAGCAAAGTAGTTTGCTCGCTTAGATTTGAAGCGCTTCCGCTCATGGACAGACCTATCACAAGAGTTCGTCCGATAGTATCGTCACAACACAGAAATGGCGGTTGACTGCCTTTTTCTCATCAGAATGAAGCAAGAATCTGGGGAAACATTCCGCAAATATGCTCTTAGATGGAAGAGCCAAGCCACGCAAGTTGATCCCCCTCTGGCCGATTCTGAATATGTTCATCTGTTTGTACAGACATGCCAAGGAATGTACTACGAGAAGTTCTGCACCTCTATCGGGAGGTCGTTTAATAAAATCATCTTGCACGGGGAGATGATTGAAGATGGAACCAAGACGGGAAAAATCCTAGATCCCTATGCTAAAATAGAAGACTCCTTTTCATCAAATGTCAAAAGGCCTCCTTCCAAGAAAGGTAAGGAAGATGAGGTCTCCATTGTTATGTCTGTTCCATGACCCCATAATTAAGTTTCTCTCCAGCAAGGATATCCTAATTTCCCTCAACAACAACCCAATTTCTATCCTCCCCAGAATGCATACCAGAACTCGCAAAATACCTATCAAAATCCAAACTTCCAAAATTCATCACCTCTGGGCTCGTTTCCACGGAATGCTCCGCAAAATGTGTGGAGAAACAAGAATTTTACCCCACTCGCAATTTCTATGACAGAAGTGTACCAGCGCCTCCTCTCTTCGGGACACTTGACTCCCATTCCAGCACGCTCACCTCCTGACCCCCTTCCACCGAATTTCCGAAGTGATCTACAGTGTGCCTTCCACTCGGACCAACTGGGGCATGAAATAAAGAAATGCCGGACCTTGAGGCATAAAGTACAAGATCTTATCGAAGCTGGCATCATAAACTTGGAAGATGCCAAGATGTCTCCTAATGTCACTACCATTCCGCTTCCAAACCACCTAGCAGTTAACATGATTTCTGAAGATCTCTCACCTGACGACGACGACCAAAGTTTATCACAGATTTGTGGTGAATTGCAAATCGCTGCCATTGACCCACCATCTCCAAGCTTTGACTTATTGGACACTATTCGCCCAGCCTATCCAGGCGAAAAATTGCATAATTGGATGTCCTCCCCAACTAAGAAAGCCTGTGTGTTTTGGTAAACCATGGTGGGATCGGCTCTTGTCTTTTGTATTTCCATTTCTGTTAAATAAAGTTTGTGTGCTTTCCTTGATATGAATCATGTTTTCTGTTATCTCGCAGTGTTTCTAAATAAAAAGCTGTGTGTATTTTGTTCATTTATTTGTCTCTGTCAAAATAATCAAGGCTAGAATACTGACTAAAAAATCATCACTATTTTTCAGGAATCCTAAAATTCGTCCCTTTAACTCAAATGATCAAATAATCTTATTACTGAGAGAGCACGACTTCAACATTGAAATAGATTTTGATCTGATGGGGATAGAGGTCGACGACAATGCTAACCACGAAGTCCCAGATGAGATCCAAGAAATGATAGAAAATTTTGAAAACCGGCAAACTCCTAATGTCAAGGAAACAGAAACTATTAATCTGGGGACTATAGAGACACCGAAGGAAGTCAAAATCGGAATCCATCTAGATGCATACCAGAAGGCCGAGTTGGTAGAACTGCTTCAAGTATACCAGGACATCTTCGCCCATCATCAGAAACTTTTTGGACTAGAGATCCAAAGCTGATTCCATATCATCAGGAAGTCAAAGAGCTCCGGGCCAAGTTCAAAGAAACTGAGTTCATCCACGTTCCAAGAGCTGAAAATTCATTTGCAGATGCTTTAGCAACTCTCGCAGCTGCCATACATTTTTCAGACGAGGAAAAAATTCCTACAATACAGATCCAGCTTAAAGATTCCCCTGCCCATTGTGCCCTAATCACCAATGAAAGAGATGGCCAACCTTGGTATTATGATATCAAAGTCTTCATGCAAACCGGGGCATTTCCCGAAGGCACTACAACCAATGACCAAAAGACTCTCAGAAGATTGGTAGCCCAATTCTTCTTATACGGCAAAGTACTCTTCAAACGATCTATGCATGGTCCTCTACGCTGCGTAAATGCTTGTATGGCCAATGAATTAATGGCAGAGGTACATGAAGGAATTTGCGGTCCCCACATGAGCAGCCATACTCTATCCCAAAAATTTTTGCATACAGGATACTATTGGATGACAATGGAGGCCGACTGTATCAAGTATGTTAAGAAGTGCCATAAATGTCAAATCCACGGAGACGTCTTACGCGCACTGCCCAAAGAACTACAGGTCATGGTTTCTCCTTTCCATTCTCATCCTGGGGCATAGATGTCATCGGATCCATACATCCCAAAGCGTCGAATGGCCATCAATCCATCTTAGTCGCCATCGACTACTTCACCAAGTGGGTCGAAGCAGCCAGTTTTGTTCACGTAACCGAAAGAGTCATAACACGCTTCATCGGAAACAATCTCATATGCCGTTATGGACTACCTGACATACTTGTATCTGACAATGCAAAGAACCTCAATACCTCACTCATAAAAAAGATTTGCGATCAATTCTAAGTCAACCATCAGAATTCGACTGTCTATCACCCACAAATGAATGGGGCAGTAGAAGCGGCGAATAAAAACATCAAGAGGATCATCCGGAAAATGACGGATACATATCGAGACTGGCACGAAAAGATACCCTACGCACTTGTGGCTTATCGAACTATGGCTCGAACCTCTGTAGGAGTGAGACTATTTTCCCTGGTATATGGCTATGAGACCGTTCTTTCTTCCGAGGTGAAAATTCCATCGCTCAGAATAATGATGGAAACAACCATAGATGATGCAGAATGGATTAAAGCTCGACATGATCAATTGGCACTCATAGATGAAAAAAGACTTGCAACGATTTATCATTCTCAGTGCTATTAGAGATGAATCGCCAAAAGCTTTAACAAGCATGTGCGACCAGGGATTGTTCAGCAGGGCGACCTGGTTCTAAAATGAATTCTGCCAATACAAGAAGAGGCCAAAGGAAAATTCGCCCCCAACTATCAAGGACCGTTTATTGTTGCAAAAGTGTTGTCCGGTGGAGCAATCGTCCTGTCAAAAATGGATGGACAGGAATTTCCACAACCTCTTGGGAGAGGACCCTTAGCCATTTGAGTTCAAAATACTCTCTACAGAGCAAATACTGCCCGGACAGAAACTCTCCAAGTTCAAAAACCCTTACCAAAAATCCTTCTAAAAATCCCTACCCCCACTTCTAAGCCCTACCACCTTATTTCCCTCAAGAACAACTCTTGTTCTTGAGATAAACTGTAATACCCGTATCATTCGTTAATTTCTTTTATTACTCTGTGTAAATAATTAAGGTTATTTAATAACATTTTGGTTTTATACGGAGGTATATATATATTGAAATCGTGATGTTTGATGAGCTTAGAGGTAATAGTTGTACTTGAGGTTGAGAAGTGAAGTTAAGGCTAACTGGAATAATTAGAATGAACGTTTAATCCTCGAGGTTTCAAATTTAAGTGGTGTTAGCCATGGGAAGGTTATAGGATGGTTGTAGAATGCAATTTGTGAGTTAGAATGAGTGAGGAGGTGTTAGGAGTTGAGTTGAAGGGTTGGATTGGAGTTAGGGAGAAGAAAGTGAGAAAATTGGGCTTTCTCGTCCGGACCAGGCGTGTGGTCATCCGGACCAAGGGTCAGTAAGGCTTCAGGAGGGTAGCAGTGAAACTCGTCCGGACCAAGAGGATGGCTCGTCCGGACGAGGGTGGGGGCCATCCGGACGGGGAACCGGACGAGAGGGCAGAGAGTTGGGGTTGTGCT
>NMUG010004249.1:0-14023 GCA_002855965.1 Monotropa hypopitys | reverse complement strand
TTCACCATTTTGTTTCAATCAACATTGGAGACAGGTAGTTTGTATTCCTTCTTGGACTGCCAATAACACTGATCACAACTTCCCCAAGAACGTAACACTCTAAACTCAGCTTAAACATTTGCTGATATAACTATCACAATACTACATAACATAACTCATTTAGTCCACAATCGTTGAGGGTATGAGTGGGGGAAGAATTGGAGACAAACCTAATCTTTGACAATATGTACAAAATGACTGCTCTCATAAAACCACTGAAACAGTAGCATCTATACCGTCAAAACCGAGGAGTTAAAGGGACAATTTATTGCGGAATCATACCCCAAATCAAAGTCAAAAGACATCAGAAAGAACAAACTCAAAAGTTCAAATTATTTTATGTGCACATTATCATGTTTCCTTCATTCAACATTTCCCAACCAAATTATTGATCACAACTATGTGAGTGATCAATAACAATATTAGAACAAATTCCATCATTCTATAATACCAGATCAATGGGCACACAGGAGTAAAATTAAACAGAAAAATGAAAACGAACACCGCCTAAAGATACACGCGGGGATCATGAAATGTAACGAACAGAATGTTTCTAGTCCTGAAGTATATGGATTAACCGGCAGCAGAGCTGCAGGTGTTAACACCATCCTTGCAATCTCTAGTGAGATCATTGAATGTCTCAATCTGCTTTTTTCCTCTCAAGAAAACTTCAGTATCAACAGAGCTCCTCATGTACCCATCGAATTCAACTGGAACCCCATTGTTAAGTTTCGTAGTATCAGAGTACCATTCGCTGTTCTCATCCCATAAGTCTTTATATTCGTCAAGAAAATGAGTGGAATACTTGTCTTTCAAAGGGTCAAAGAAGGACATGTCTGCTTCATCTGTGGCTATGTAAAGGTTCCTTCCATTAGCAATCTTATCCTGCAAGGCTGAGAGAAGAGCTCCAGGAGAGGTATCTGCATCAAGATTAGGCCACAGCTCCTTGTTTTTTGCTTTCTCTCCTCTTGCAATGTGAACAGAGTCAAAATCCCAATTCAACCTGGATGCAATTGCAGAAACTATGTCCGTCAACCGCTTAGACTTCCATATCAGATGCCAAGGCCTTTGCACAGTTGATTCTGTCTCCCCCTCACATACCCTATACCAGTAATTATCCGGTTCCACATTACCAAACTTCCTCATAATCAATGCATCAGTAACTCCGGCTAGCTTCATCGGAGTGACCCTAAAATCCTCCACAAGATGGAGGCCCAATTGATCTTTCTGGTGCCATTTAGTCCAATCGGACCAAAATTGACCATTGTCCAAAACGGAAGCTGACTCTTTCAAGTGCTCAAAGTCAAAGTAAAACCTGAAATCTTTCCCTTCTTCATCTTGCTGCGAGGAAGTGTAAATTGATGACAAACAAATACTAAAATCCATAACAAGTGTCCGATTCAAGTACTGAGCTTCACCTAAAGCACACATGAAACTCCACAGGTAGTGGTGCATGCTCTTGCATCTGTCGCCACCGCCAACATAAATCAAGTATCGACCGCGGCTAAACGAACCCTCTGATTCAACCACGGGTAGTGAGTCATTTACAATTTCCCCAACTTCAGGCAGAGAAACAGGCTGCAGCTCTTGCTTTGGGGACTTCTTTTCAAACTCTCCTTGCCGATTCTTCTTTCTCTTCCTCGCGTTACCCCCAGAGTGGTATTCTCCGATGCGAACAACACTAATAGTGCAATTCTCAGATTTGGACATCACAAAGTTCCGGTAGTCCTTATAAAATGCTGCACTCTTTCCTTCCTTGGGTCTAAACCGCCATGCCATATGGCAAGAGCTGTCATCCGATCCACGAACAGGTTTACCAAACCGGTAGAAGTGAATATCCTTAAATTGTTCTATAGCAGCCTTCATCATCACATGGAACACCTCCTGGTCCTTGCAGTCGATTGGCTTACCAACCCCACCCTCGCATTCAAGACTAGTGGTAAAAGGAGTGACATCGTCAACATCGGTTATATTTATGAAAGTGGCAAATGCGGTCTGATTTGCAGCCATGAAGTCCTCCCCAGTTTTGACAAACGCGTCATCCGATTTAAAAGTGGCAATTGACGTCGATGTGAGGAATGTTGTGATTTTTGTGGAAGGATGAAACAAAGGGTCTTCCGGCTCATATGTCGCAGCGATAATAGTGAAAATCAAGACCACTACTACGAAAATTGTGAAACCAAGGCTACGAATCATTGCAAGAGCATTTTGGCCAAGGTTCTCCAGTCGGAAACCACTGCTTCTCAATAGTAGATTCCGACCCAACATTTTCTAAAATTCCAGGAAAAACCTATGCTCCACCAAGAATAGAATGCAACTGAACAAATAAGCAAATACTCAAAAAATCAAATTATTCACATTAGAGTAATAGGCAGAACTATGTTCAAAAATTCGATAGCATTCTGAAAAAGAAACAAGATACTTCAGTACTAGGTTGGTCATAAGCTTTAATGTATCGAAACAAAGTGCAGAGTAAAATCAAACCAACACTAAGTATCGTGTCCAAAATTAATTCGGTTCCGCTAGGATAATCCTATTTTGGCATTTGGCACCTACCAAGTCAAATTTAGGAGAACAAAATATGGAGAGAGTATTGCTTTATTTCTTGAATGACATTTTACAAAGATACGAAACCCTTTATATACAAAGAAGCTCAACTAGGAAAGAATAAATATACAACATTCCAATGCTATAATCAAGGATCTTCAATCAATCAAATAATCAATCAATCAGTCGGATTTTCTTCTAACACTCCCCCTCAAATTGGAGGTTGAATATCATGAAGTCCCAACTTGCCACTTAAATATTAAAATTGTTTCTTTCCCAAAGGTTTAGTGAAGATGTCTGCAAGTTGAAATCTTGATTGAACATATGATAGTATAGTTACTCCGGCTTGCAATTTTTCCTAAACAATGTGGCAAACAATCTCTATATGTTTCATGTGTTCGTGAAAAACAAGATTTTTGGCAATGTAGAGAGCTGCCTGGTTGTCATAAATTAAATATGTTGGCCGATTTTGTGGAACTTTTAGATCTTTCAAAATGTGTCATATCCAGGTAATTTCCAAATATGTTGCAGCCATGGCTCGATATTCGACTTCAGCGGAAGAGCGAGCCACGTTGATTTGTTTCTTTTATTTCCAAGAAATCAAAGAATTCTCCAGAAATACACAAAATCTTGTAATTGAATGTCGAGTTGCTTCACAACCCACCCAATCTGAATCACAATAAGCCTTTAATGTAGGATCATTGAAAGAAGGAAGGAATAATCCTTGACCAGGATTCCCATTAATGAAACGTAAAACTCATAGAGCAACTTCCCAATGTGATTTCCGAGGATTCTGCATAAATTGACTTAGGATTTGCACAGAGTATACCAAGTCTGGCCTTGTCTCCCAACCAATCTTCTGTATTTGGTTGGATCGTGTAATGGACCGCCATCGTCGGAATTCAGATTCAAATATGCCTCAATTTGGGAAAGAATTAGGACAGGATCCTAATAATACTACATCGTTCAGAATATCCAATGCATATTTCCATTGGAAAATGAAAAATTCCTTTTTGGACCGGGAGACTTCAATGCCAAGAAAATATTTGAGATTTCAAAAATCTTTGATGTGAAATTGTTTCAAGAGGAAGTCTTTGAGAAACTTGACTACCGATCCATTATTGTCGGTGACAATAATGTCGTCCACATAAATAAGTATTGTAGTAAATTTGTTACCTTCGTACTCGGTAAATAGAGAATTGTCGGCCTTTGACTGAGTGAAACTTGCCTTTGGAATAGCACAAGAAAATTTGGCAAACCAATTACAGGAAGCCTGTTTTAAACCATATAATGACTTATTGAGCCGACATACCATATTCTCCCCCTGTCGGCGAAAACCAGGGGGAATGTCTATATAGACAACCTTATCAAAATCGGCTTGCAGAAAGGCGTTATGAACGTCCATTTGATGGATAATTCTGCAGCGACCTAGATTTTAAATAAATTCTTAAATAGGATTATAGTTTCCATCAGATCCTATTCAATGAAATTCAATAGTTCGGGGTAGTTGGAGTCCCCGATATGAGGTTGGTGTAATGGGGAGTCATTCCGGCAATATGCCGAGAGCCTTCTAAGCCCATTATGACCTTGAGTTGTTATGAAAATTAAGTACTTTCTTCGTGAAAAGTGTAGAGAATTCCATTATGGAAATAACGCAATTTGAATCATCTCAATCGAAATTCGGACGAAGAAATTAGGTCTAAAATACTCCCGAGTAGTTTCTGGGCATTGGTGCCCGAAACCGGTTCCCATTTCTCCGTAACCGGTTTCCCTCATTGCCCCGAAATCGGTTTCTTGTGTCCCATAACCGGTTCCTCATGCTGGTGCCCGTAATCGGTTACGAAGAAGCCGCAACCGGTTCCCAACCCTTCTGTCTGAAACCCATACCCCTCACCCGCAACCGGTTTTCGCAAGGGAAACCGCAAGGTCTGGGCAGTGGCATCCGTAACCGGTTGCCACTGTGCCCGTAACCGGTTACGGGTTGGTCGGGGGAGTTCTCTGGGTTAGTTCATTATGGGCTTTTTGGTCATTTTGAGGGGTGTGTGTACACCCTAATATGAGGGAGGGCCCCTCACTTGGTCCAGAAACATTCTCTCTCTACCTCCACTCCCGTATCTCTCTCCCTCTCTCTAAGAACTCAAGTCTCCCTCTCCTTTCTCTCTTCATTCTCTTAGGGATTGAGTGGATTGTGAAGAAAATCGTCTTCACTAACGTTGGAGAGGGCGAGGAGATCATCGTAGTGACGTGTTTGGTTCGTGGGCTTGTGAAGAATCCCTCATCTAGGGATTTCGAGTTTTGATCTCTTTCGGTGGGTAAATCTCTCTCTCCTACCATGTATGTGTGTGTGAATGTGACAGTGTTCTTATTTTCATAGTCATTGAGTATAAGAGTGATATATGATCCTTGAGATTTATGAACATCACTTGTTCGATAAAATTCCTACGAGGGTCTTGAATCAAATTTTGGGAGAATCGTGACTATAGAGTTGTTAAGGGACCCTTGTATATGTGTGGTTGGGTGAGAGGAGTCTATTAAAATTATTATAGGCCCCTTAGAATTTATTGGACACAAAGTGTTCGATGAAATTCACAAGTTGGGCGTTGGAGTGAATTTGGGTCGTCTATGTCTTGCCTAGGTGCTTTCATGTGAAAATAGTGGTTTTGGATAATTGGAGACTCTTCTCATGCATTGTGGTGTCATAACTTGGTTATCTTGGGCCTCCCATGATCTCGTCAGGCTTGAAGGCATTGATAGATTTGGTTTACTCCCTTGATCTCGTCAAGGTTGAGTGCTGGTCTTGGTAGGTTAAGTGCATTGAATATGAAATTGATAAGACCTAACGAATTAATCATCAAACTCTATGGATATAGTCAATGTGGAGGATATGGTTACCGACTAACTCATGTTGACATCGTCAATGTGGAGGATATGGTCATTCTTGGTACTCACCGACTAACTCATGTTGACATCGTAAATGTGGAGGATATGGTCATTCCTGGTACACACCGACTAACTCATGTTGACATATCTCATCAGGGTTGAGTGATCGGTTCTGAATCACTTAATTGAATACGAATTAGAATGTTTGATTGCCTCCCTTGATCTTGCCAGGGATGAGCGATTATTTGAAGAAATAAATTAATTTGGGTCAATATATCCAATGAATGTCAAATATGGAGGATGTACCCTACGAGGGTTACTCGTACTCAATCTTGAATCCATCACTCATGATTCACAAAATAATGGATCATGGTCAATAATAAATGGTAATTGATCACTCTCTTGTTTCGTCAAGGTTGAGACGTGACCCTCTTGTTTCGTCAAGATAAGAATACACAGTGAAATAATAATAATGAATACTAATCGATTATCCCTTGTCTCGTCAAGGTGGATGTATATGGCTCCCTTGTTTCGTCAAGGTTGAGAGAATTGAAAAACTTACTTTAATCACTCAAATATTTTAAAGTTGCATGTGAATCCAATCCATAATATTGAATAAGGTCGAAAGAGGATTTGGGATGAGTTAGTAAGTAAAGTTTTGATGGTGTAGTTTACTGGTTTCTTCTAGTTGATCCTTAGGGTCGTCTTACCCTAGTAGTGTCGGTCTAGCATGTGTTGGAGTCATTGTCCACTTCGGTTGGACCTTGGAGACCTTCACCTTACTTTCATTGGTATTGAGGACTCGAGTCCTTATTCTTGGTTGGTTGCATGCTTGAGTCCATAGCACCTTGAGGATATGTTTGTATATCATAAGTCATGGGTTCTTTTATCGTCTTGGCACGTCTTGCATGTGGACACTTGGGCGCACACCCACCATATGCATGTTTATTAGTAGTTAGGGAATTTCCTGCTGAGCGCGTGGTTAGCTCAGACCCCCTTCCCCTTTCCCCCAGTGTTCTGTGTTGCAGGGATAGAAGGCTTATTTATTGGAGTTTCAGGTCAGCTGCTGGATTTCCTCGGGAGCTTCGCCACTCCTGTCTTCCTTGTATTTTGTTTTCCAGTACTGTTGTTTCAGTTGTAGTTAGCCATTGTATTTAGTTCACTTACGCACTTGTATATCTTTGTACCTCTTGTATATCTCTTTCTTGTATCATGTTGTCATGTAATGGTTATCTCAACTGATTCGTATTTGGATAGTAAGTAGTTTATCCCATGTTTACTGTTTTAATCATTATTTCAAAAAATGGTTTGAAAATCCGGGGCGTGACAGATTCAATTGCGGGAAGCAGCTACCGCTAAAAGAAAATGCACAGTGGTCAGTTTGGCAATGAGAGATAGTCTCTAAATAATCAACTGCTTCAAGTTGAGTGTAACATTTAGCAACGAGGCAGGCCTTGTAACGTTCAATAGACCCACAAGAGTTGTATTTGATTTTGTAAACCCATTTGCAGCCAATGGGTTTATGACCAGCAGGAAGAGAAACAAGAGACCAAGTATTATTGCGAAGGGTTGTGGGATTTGCAACTTCATTTGATTTCTCAGGGATTAAGTGAAAAATGGGCCAATAAAGATAAAGTGGAGCATCCGAGGCCAAATTGATGAAGTCTATCCGAGGATAAGTGGATGTAGACGTTCCAAGTAGTAGTGAAGAAGACCAGAGCTTCAAAGACCCATTGAGGAAGAGTAAAGAAAAGCTCCCAGTCTATTTCCCGAGGAGCCAGTTATCGATAACCCGAAACAGCAGGTTATCGATAACCCAACAAAGCAAAAGTGCCCAGTATATTTCCCGAGCAGACGGTTATCGATAACCACGAAAGTCCGATTATCGATAACCATGAGGCCCAGCATAAATCCCGAGCAGATGGTTATCGATAACCATGAAAGGCTTGTTATCGATAACCCAGTGAAGAAAAGTTTCCAGCATAATTCCCGAAGACATGGTTATCGATAACCACGAAAGGCCGGTTATTGATAACCCGCAAGATCTGAATCTGAAGAATCACGTTATCGATAACCCTGCAAATCGGGTTATCGATAACCGGCACAACAGGAATGAATTTTAAATCTTTGAACTTTATAGCTGAGGGCGTTTTTGTCATTAGGTGGGCATGTACTGATGTATATAAGGACTTTTAGGGTTAATTATTAGGCTATCTTATGTTTTATGAGCTTTAGGGTTAGAGAGGGAGATTAAGGAGTCTCTATCTCTTTTCTTTTTCTCCTCCTTCCATGGCTTCTCTTCCTTCATCTTCTCCCATGGCCGCTCCATCTTCCATGGCCGGTTAAAGGTCCCTCGCCTAGGTAATCGTTGAATCTTGTAAATCCCCTACTCTTGGTTCGATTTGATTATTTTATTTGGAATCGATTGTATGAACTTGATGATTTCATTTATGAATAAAGTTTTTAATTCTTTCTATCTTTTGCGATTGTTTTTCCGGCATACAATCGTCGTTTATGCAATGGTGCGTAATCGATCCCGTCGTTAGGATAAGATAGATTATACACCGTAAGACGGTCTGTGCTATTAGACAATTCGTACCGATTGAGACAGGTTGTTCTTGTATGACGAATCGTGCCAAGCGGCGATAGTCTATGCTATCCGGCGACTTGAGGAGATCTTCCGACAATATTCAATGGGATTCGAACCTCTTGGATATTGTGTATTCCGAATAATCTTGTGTGTATTATGAACCATGAGTTTGTGGAACAAGTGGATTCGAGAATCCTAGACATGTTTTCCCCAATCTTAGTATTCAATATTGAAATTACATGCAATGGACTCAACAGAATAAGTCTAGAGGGGGGTGAATAGACTTTTTAAATTTCTTTCAATTCTTTTAAGTTTTTGCAATTAATGAATAAAGTAGAGAGAGATAACACCAATCACCAATTAATTATAAACACAGATTTATTCTATATATCAACAATATGAACAAATTTGTGAAACTATGACTCGCGATTCTAAACTATGAATTTTAGTTCACGAAACATAAAAATGATCAACAGTGATCTACAAAGTTTGACTACGATGATCGTTGAAAACGATATCGACCAAATAAAGTAATCAACAGTGATTAACAAAACGATAACAGTGATCGTAACAAATATACCCTTGTCTTGAAAAAGCCCAAATCCACTAACAAGAACGGTAGGTAAAATTCAAGAATCAATGGATTATAATTGAGTGCAATCTCATACATAACGGGTTAGAACTCTCTGATTGTACACAATATTCTGTATACGTGTCTCTGCGATTTGTGCAATGGATGTGTGCATCTTCTTCCTCTCTATGCTTGCTGTCAAAGAACCTTTGCACTGTTTCACCTTCCTCTTTGCAACACTCACATGCACAATCCCTTCTAGTGTGCACAAATCCACAAATGCTTGCACGAACAAAAATAGAACCCCAATCTTCTCCTTCTGCCGATGTCAAGTTCTGCACAGATGTGTATTACTTGCTCAAACTTTGTACACAAAAGTCATCACAACCCTCGAACACTCTTCCACAGTAACAAACACTCAGATGAATATCTCTTCTCTCTCACAACTATGTGTCTGTATCTCTCTGTCAAACCATCTGTATCAAAATCGCACAGCACACCTCTCTTCCTTCTCTGCGATTCTCGATCTTTTTATATGTATGTGCGTATCTGGTATTTTGAAACCTCTGTTGATTTAAATCGAATTCACTTTTTATTTTGAAAACCCAGAAACCCTTTCATCGATTTGCCGTAGATTTGGAAACTCATCGTGATTGCTGCAACTCGATCGCCCTCAATGATTTTCCATCGATTTGGAAATAGATTGACATATGTTGTATCAGATCTGTATCTCTATTAGAAACCCTTTAATCGATATTGGATGTTGATTTTGGAAACCCATCGTGATCGATTTGGAAACATGTCGCGAGACCCAGCTGCTATATATGCATATCAATCTTCAAACAGGAAACCCTCGCGAATCACAAGGATGCTCTGCGATTTAGAAACTTCTAAATCAATTTTGGTATCTCTGTGATTTTCAATGATTTGGAAACATGAATCCCGTAGATGAAACCCCTCTGGCGATTTTGGAAGCCTTTGAATCGGTTTGTATTGAAAACTCGATCTGCAATTTTGGGAATGATTGATTTGCCACACGGTTGATTTAGGAAACAAGGAACAAATCCTTCACAAGAATTCCATCTGTACATTTCGCTCAAGCGAAAATTACCCCTGCCAATTTCGCTCGAGTGGGACCAAGTCGCTCGAGCGACTTCTCTAGCTTGATCCCAGTCTTGGGCCGTGGCTTGGGCTGCTGGAGTGAATGACTTGGGCTGCTGAATTGTTGTGTTTGGGCTGTTGGAACTTGGGTTGCTGACTTGGGCTTTAATTAATTTGGACCTGCAATTTGTAATAAAATATATACTCATCAAATTAAATTATAATGATTTGTTAAAATGGTTTATTGAATTAAATGATAAAAATAAATTATTTCGAACAAAACATAAGTCCAACGAATTAAAATAAACGTCCCGGAAAATAGCCAATCACTAAAAATACTAACAAATATTTTCATTGCATTCGTTAGTTTTAATATAAAAATCCCAAAATCAAATCCTTTCACCAAACTAATTTAGGAATATTAATTCAATCACTGAAACCATTCACTTTCCTCGTGTTCGACTCTTAACTTACCGCTACTACATAGTAGTGTTAATTCTCAGAAATAATTTGTATTTTGACTCGCATACGACAGCGATCAAATTTTGGCGACGTTGCCGGAGAAAGTCAAACGGTTTCAGTAATTGGATTTTGTTTCTTTTGTTAGTTTGTAATTTTATTTTATTTTCATTGTTTTATTTTTGCACGATTGCGTCAGTGGTTTCATTAAGCTTTCAAGGAACTTGTAAGGATTGCTTGCGGCATTAAGGAGGAGTTCATTGGCTCCATCCGAAAAGCACTGTAAGTACTTCTTATAGGTTATTCTTAATATCTTATGCTTGGGCGCCAATCTTTGCACCCAGAGCTTGAAACCATAGACTTGGAACTTGAAAAAATAGCCAGAATAAACTGTTCTGCATCAAAGAGTCAAACCTCGACTACAATGGCTGCTAATTTCGAAAATAATGTTCCACCACTCGACGACAATCAAAATGTCTCACTTGCCATGTGTGGTAGCATTCAAATGACACTGACACTCATCAGTGGTAACATGTCAGCATACCCGGCCATCGGGGATTATTTGTTCCGAGTCCTTACATGGATCCCACTTGTGTGACACAGCCGGTCCTGACGACTACCCATTATGAAATACAGCCCACTTTGCTCAATCTATTACCCAATTTTTACGGGCGTGAAAAGTGGGATCCATATTCAGACAACTCGTCCCGGGCAACGATTAGGGACCGGTCTATGCATCTAGTAGGGCTTTAGGACCAAGTTTGCAAAGGTTAAAACCTAAATTCTTGGCTAATTGTCCCTAAAATGTGAGTATTAGACATGTAGGGGTGAAATTGCGAAAAAAAATAAGTGTTCGACCAATTAGCAATTGTTCATATTTTTGGTGGTTGTTCCTTTTCCATTTAATTGCAAGAATAAAGATGTATGTATATTCATTATGGAGGGAGTCATGAACGTACATGATGATATTTAAGGGTTATTGAATGTATAGTATTGATTAAGGGGACTTGGAGGGTCACTCCATTTCCCATTTATGATGGCTTATGGTTATCCACCCACTTTCACTCCTACTTGTGTCAACTCTCTACCTCCTATTTCTCCCTCACACTTAGCCACGATCCAAGCCATCTCCAAACCATTTTAGACCAGAATACAAGTCTCTTAACTCCAAAAGTCATGCACCTTTGAAGGTAGGACAAGAAAGGAGGAGGAGGAGGAAGAAAGTTGATGGTGCCACATGCGCGTAGATCGCTTCCACAAGCGTAGATCGGGTAACAACTAATGTAGCCATCTTTATATCTATATGTAATATGTATATTAGAGACCCATGTCGATGAGGGTCGACCTTGTGATCATGGGATCATAAGGAGAGGTATGAGATACAACCCAAACCGGTCATACTTTTAAGAAACTAGTATTTTCATTCAGCAGATTTTTACCTCTGTAATTTATGTTATTGAGAGCCTTACCTACTTTGTATTAAGCATATGGCCTAAAGGACCTCACTCAACATTTTGTCCTCTACACCTTTTATGTTTTAAGAAATTTGACAAGGGTGCATAAGAAGGCTGGTGATTTTATTACTGACTTGCAGGAGATACATGAACGGGTGCAGCAAAATTTACGGGAGTCGTCAACCAAGTACAAGGAAGCGGCTGACAAGAAGATATGTTTGCTGGAGCACAATGTGGGAGATTATGTGTGGGATGTGCTAACCAAGGACCGCTTTCCGGTGCACGAGTATAGCAAACTTGCAGCTAGAAAAGTTGGGTCTTATGAGATTGTTGAAAAGATTAACCCTAATGCATACAGGTTGAAGCTGCCTAGCCATGTCCACACGTCTGATGTGTTTAATGTGAAGCACCTTATTCCATACTGGAGAGACAGTTCAGAAGAAGAAGACGTAATGGCGAATTCGAGGGTGAATTCTTTTCAAGCTGGGGAGGATGATGCTGATAGCATTACTGATGCTTACTTGGAGACCTGTGGGCGTCGCTATGCACGGGTCGTTGGTAAAACTGACGTAATTTTACCTGTGTAACTCCGATTGTCAATTGTAATATGGCGTTGGAAAGCTATCGAGGAGACACACACGCTGGAATATTGCTACGCCATATTCAAGTTGGTGAGAATGCCAAAAAACGCTACTGACAGTGGTTTGGGGCCCATTTTCTGTGTTGAGCTTTTATATTGGGCTGTTTTATTTTCTTTATTTTAGCCTGAGTTGGTACCCGGTTTGTCCCGGGCTTAGGGTTTTACTGTACCCTATTTAAACTCTTTTTATGATTGTAATCGGGGGCCTTTTGAGATTGAATGAAACCCTACAGTGCGATTTCAGCACTTTATTCCCAATCATCCGGTATTCATCTTGTATCAACGTTTGATTGATGCCTATTGACTTGGTATTCTATTGAATCAACGAGTTCGTAGAAGGAATCCATCCTGGTATTCACCCTAATCCTTTGTAGTCGTCACTTTCCATTGACGACTGTATCACTTTATTTCTTGAATGAAATTTTACAAATATACGAAGCCCAAAGAAGCTCAACTAGGAAAGAAGCTAAACTAGAAAATAATAAATATACAATATTTCAATGCTATAATGAAGGATTTTAAACAGAATTTTCCTCTAACATACCAAAAGTTTTGAAACAAATGTTCCCAATAATTGCAATTGCGCTATGGCTCAGATTTTTCCAGTGGAAACTATGTCAGAATATTGGACTCCGGCACAACGTTTGGGACACAAGCCTCAAAAAAAAATAACAGGCCCCACTAAAAAAATGAACCCTCTCGGACAAATAAGAAAACAATCAAAGCACAAATCAAATCATTCTATCATTAAATGGATGGAATATCATAATCCGATCTTAATGTGAACGTTCGTAATATCTATACTAATATATAAAGGGAGAGCATCAATTTGGTCTCTCCTTTTTTTTCATTGTGTTATTTTTTAACTTCCTAAATTGCCCTTCAAAACACACTTTTACTATTTAATTACTTGGGTCACCAAATAACTATAGGGGGGTTCGATATACAACCACTCAAATGTTGAATACAGCCCGCTTCGGAAGTTTGTGTCCGAATGATTCCACTTCGGACACAAACTTCCGAACGAAATAGGGTATTTCGGAAGTTTGTGTCCGAATGATTCGACGAATTTCGGAAGTTTGTGTCCGAATAGTTCAAAAAATTTCATTCGGAAGTTTGTGTCCGAATATCCAAAAATTCAAAAACAAAACATAGGTTGTATTTAGCATTTGAGTGATTGTATATAGAACCCCCATAGCCATAAGGACAAAAATGACAAAACATGTATTCTACTATTCCATCTAAACTACTATCCCACTAATCAAAATAAACCTTCAGCCATCCCACTTGCACAGCCATCACATGTGTCTGACCTCTAGTAAGGTTTTATCGAATGGCTGGGACCGTCTCATTTTAATAGATTCACAAATATATTCTCGTATCCATGGAACTTTAAAACTCCAATTCTGAATGGCTGATGAAGAAGACGAAATGCAATTCACATAGAAAGACGTCTAGTGAACTCAAACAAGAATTGTAAAGTCCTGATCATACGTGTATCATACAGATCTGAATCTATAGCTTTCAGTGATGAGCCGAGAAGCACAGCGGCCATACGTACACATGTACAGATCAGTAGCTAAAGCATTTGCGATCCAAATGCGAATAGATTTCTTACCTTTTTCACATGTAGAGACTAGACATCATCATTTGCATCAACAGCACCGACACTCTATCTCTCTATCTATATATCACACACACTAGACAAAGAATTCTTAATCTCCCGTTAGTCAACGACGGTG
>NMUG010004248.1:0-14024 GCA_002855965.1 Monotropa hypopitys | reverse complement strand
TGAATTACTTCGAATTTTAAAACGGAAATTCGAGTAGTAAATGAATTACTTCGAATTTCGAAACGAAAATCCGAGTAGTAAATGAATTACTTCGAATTTTAAGACGAAAATCCGAGTAGTAAATGAATTACTTCGAATTTTAAGATGAAAATCCGAGTAGTAAATGAATTACTTCGAATTTTAAAACGAAAATCCGAGTAGTAAATGAATTACTTCGAATTTTAAAACGAAAATCCGAGTAGCAAATTAATTACTTCGAATTTTAAAACGAAAATCCGAGTAGCAAATCAATTACTTCGAATTTTGAAAGCGAAGATCCGAGTAGTAATAAATTACCACTAATCTTAATGTGAAGATCCGAGTAGTAATAAATTACCACAAATCTTAAAGTGAAAATCCGAGCAGTAAACAAGTTACCACGAATTTTGAAAGCGAAGATCCGAGCAGTAATAAATTACCACGAATATTAAAATGAACATTTGTACTTGAATGATTTCTTTGATGAATTTGTTTTTGTAAGATGCCTCCCGGTCGTAGATCAGAGAAGGAGCCTGCTGATGAGGCTGGACCTTTATGACATGTAGAGGAAGAGGATCCCTTGTTGGATTTTGATGCTAATGATTATGAGGAGGATTTTGGTGACGCGACGGCGCCTCGTCGCGGATATTTTAAGACTTTAAGTTCTACTGGAGTTGGCTTTTTGTTGCGGGGGACGATGGTTGTTCCAGAGCTTAGAGTGGCGAGCGCGAGAGTTGTTGACACGCCCTTGTTGACACGGCTTCGATCACATCTCTCGATATATCTACGAGCCCAGGTTGTTCCTCCTACTCAACCGTATAGAGGAGCTTGGTTTCAGGCAGTGGAGATCTGCAATCGGGGACATCCGGTTTTCGAGACTTTTTAGTTTAGCAGGGCTTGGGAGATTTTCTATCCATTCCCCCATTTCGCACGAAGCATTCTTTGGTCGGTGCCTTAGCAGAGCATTGGTTCAACGAGACCAACACCTTACACTTGGGTGATTGTGAGATTGGTATGACTCCCCTAGAGTAAGCTGTGATCACAGGCCTTCGGTTTGGAGGAGTACCTGTCCAGAGGATGGAGGGTACTGTTGAGGATGTTACCAGAGTTTTGAGGATTCACAGGTATGAGATTAACGGATTACGGATCCCTAGATCTGTCTTGAGAGGTGGAGCCTATTTATATACTGAGGAGGTGGACGATGCGGACCTATACCAGCGACGTCGTTGACTGCTCCTGTTTCTGATAGTATCATGTTTTTTGAGTAACAACGGCTCTTTGTTCCCGGCTTCATACATTGGGATGGTAGACTTTCCTGATGGTGACCATTTTGACTGGGGTTCTTTCACCTTTGCTACCTTTCTTCAGGCCATGCGGAGGAGGGTGAGTTGTCTAGCTCCGATGCAACTTGGTTTTTGGCCTTTTCTGCTGTGGTGGTCATTTGAGCAGCCTACCAGGGGTATCACCAAATCGCGATGTTCGGGCCGGACGAGGAGAAGACGGCATTCATCACTCCTCGGGGTCTGTTCTGCTACCGAGTCATGCCCTTCGGCCTCAAGAATGTTGGAGCTACCTATTAGAGGATGATCACTAAAATGTTCAACTCTCAGCTCGACGACACTATGGAGGCCTATATTGATGATATGGTGGTCAAAAGTAAGGCTGAGGAGAATCACCTGGCAGATCCGCAAAAGGTATTTGACATTCTAAAGACACACAAGCTTCAGCTCGATGCCTCTAAATGCGCATTTGGAGTCAGCTAGGGGAAATTCTGGGCTATCTGGTTACATGCCGAGGTATCGAGGCCGACCCTTCTCAAATCTCGGCCATTCAGAAGATAGAGGATCCCATAACCGTCAAGGAAGTGCAGAAGCTCGCAGGAATGGCGGCAGCTCTCAACCGATTCATTAGCAAATCCTAAGACAAATGCCGACCATTCTACGAAGTCCTGAAGAATAACAGCAGAAGGCAGAGCAGTACAGGGAAGCCCTCGGCCACCTCAAAGAGTATCTCTCTTCGGTTCCACTTCTTTCCAAACCAATACAGGGGAAGGTCTATCGCTCACCGGCCATCTCGCAAGGATATTGGTGGCCGAGGATGATGTAAGATGGGGAACAGCTAGTGAGGAAATGTGATGCCTGCCAGAGGTTCTCCCCAATTATCAGACAGCCAGCCGAAGAGCTAATGCCGTTGACCAGTCCATGGCCTTTTGCTCAGTGGGGCTTGGACATCGTCGGCAAGCTCCCTACGGCACCTGGAGGATTCAAGTTTTTAATCACTGCCACAGACTACTTCTCCAAGTGGGTGGAGGCCGAACCCCTAGTCACCGTAAAGGACAAGGACGTCAAAAGGTTTCAAAAGATTTCGGCATACCGTACGCCTTCATCTCGGACAACGGTACTCAGTTTGTAAGGATCTCTTCACCAATTTTTGCACCGAGCATATAATCAAATTCTATAATTCTACCCCCAATACCCACAAGGCAACGGCCAGACCGAAGCATCAAATAAGACGATCGGCAGCAGTATCAAAAGAAGAATTCAAGCAGCAAAAGGAAGATGGGCCGAAGAACTACTCAGCATCCTATGGGACAAACCCCATTGTCACTGGCCTTCGGCATGGAAGTAGTCATTTCATTGGAGGCCGGGCTGCCAACAATCCGAACCGAAGCATTTGACGAAGCTACCAACAGTGCAGCAATCGAGAAAAACCTAGACCTGATCGAAGAAAGACGAGATTCGGCCAGGATCAGACTAGCGTCTTACCAGCAAGGAGTGGCAAGAAATTTTGCACAGACGGTCCGGCCAAGGGCCTTCAAGATTGATGACCTTGTCCTGAGGAAGGTCGTGAGAAACAAGAAAAAGAGTTCAGACGGCAAGCTCGGACCCAATTGGGAAGGACCGTACAGAGTGGTCGGCCAGGCAGGGACTGGGGCTTACAGATTGGAGGAATTAGACGGCATACCAATTCCAAGGCCGTGGAATGCTACTAACTTAAGGCAGTACTATCATTAGCAAACATGTAATCTGGACTAGGGACCTTATCAATCAATGAAGTGGCTCTTCTCAAAAATTCCTGTCTCAAATTTTTCCTATCTTTTCCTTCGGTGGTATTGCCGAACCAGCTTACAGTTCCCGTTCATCTATAAAACGTGCATGCAGCTCTTCGGTGGCATTGCTGAAATAGCTTACAGTTGTCGTTCATCCACAAAACGTGCATGTAGCTCTTCGGTGGCATTGCCGAAGCAGCTTACAGTTGCCGTTCATCTATAAAACATGCACGCAGCTATTCGGTGGCATTGCCGAAGCAACTTAGAATTGTCGTTTATATATAAAACTTGCATGCAACTATTCGGTGGCATTGCTGAAGCAGCTTATAGTTGTCGTTCATCTAAAAAATGTGCATGCAGCTCTTCGGTGGCATTGCCAAAGCAGCTTATAGTTGCCGTTTATCTACAAAACGTACATGCAGCTCTTCGGTGGCATTGCCGAAGTAGCTTATAGTTGCCATTAATGTACAAAACGTGCATGCACCTCTTCGGTGGCATTGCCGAAGCAGCTTACAGTTGCCGTTTATCTGTAAAACCCACATGTGGCTCTTCGGTGCATTGTCGAAGCAAAATCCTAAGTTTCCGTTTACCTACAAAGTGTACATGTGTTGCCTCGGCAATGCAGCCGAAGCAACCACCAAGTTCTCATTTATCTAAAAATTATACAAGTATCACCTCGGCGTGGAGCCAGAGCAACCTACAAGCATAAGATGTTATACTGTGCTATCGAGCCGAGATCAAAGCTTTGCCACAAAAAAACTTTTTTCTCGGCTGGAGAAAGAAGGGCACATACCAAGTACGAAAGAAGCAATCGTGTAGACAAAAGACTTAGCAAAAACATGCAAAACGTTCTTCATTCAAAAGATTAGGATCGGCCACAGGTCGACTCGGTCCAAAAACAGAAACAAACAAAAGCAAAAAAGAAAAGATGCAAAAAACCACATCAGGCAGTCGTATGAGAAAGGTCGGCCACAACAGAACCAGTCCTGGTAGCCTCGGTCCCAGCAGCAGGATCAACAGCCTCGGTCCCAACAGCAGGAGGTGCCGGCGGAGCAGATCTTAGCCAAACTCTGCCCTTGGCCGAAGCCATGAGAGGGATTTCCTCCATTGCTGAAACATGATCTTCAACTCCCATTGAGACCATGACATAGTCCCAGCCCTTCTTGAAAAGCTTCTCCTTCAACCGGGCCACCTGACCGCGGTACCCTGCTTCGGCCTCATCGAACCCACGGTTGTACCCCGCTTCGACCTCGGCAACATCTTATTCTTTTGCTCCTATAGCTCGGCCTTCAACCTAAGAACCTCAGCATTTGCAGCAGCGATGCGAGCATTCTTCACACTCAGCTCGTCAACGTTTATTTCAATAGTTGCTTCGAGAGCCGTGGCCTTATTTCTCAGCTCGACCGAGGAGCTGTTCGCCTTTTCAAGCTTCTTACGGCCTAGCTCGGCCTCCTTCTCTGCCAGACGGCGAGCAGCCTGGACATCACCAATGCGTCGGTCTACACTAGTGCTGGAAGCCATCATCTGCAAAGAAAGTCAGAAATTATTGAAAACGTGCCGAAGTGAAAGACATAATCTGAAAGCAATCGATAAATAATCTTACTATGACACCATGGTACATCATCTGCCGGAAGCAGGTCCGGGGGCCTTTGGGGAGCTGCTCCATCTCCCTCGGCAGGGTGAAGGCTTGGAGAAGCGCCATCGCCACGGTCGGGCGCTCTGCTAGCAGGTCACCCTCAACGGCCTCAACACCCTCATAAGAGAGCTTGGGCGCCCACGCCTGCACCGCCCTCGGAGAAGACCCCGCTGTCTCAACAGTCGCAGGATCAGGGATGGCCGTCTTCTCTGCGGCAGATGCAGAGTATTCGGCAGGGGTCACATCATCAGACTGCCTGACCCTCTTTTGTGCCTGAGCATCCCTCAGCTCAGCCTCTGTAGGAGCAACTCTGGTGCAGCCCGCCGACACCTCCGTATTGATAGCCACTAAGGGATCGACATCCATGGCAGCAGGCTCGTCACCGAGAACCTCTTCCTCCAAATCAATGACTTTTCGGGACCCCATCTTTTCTTCGGCAAGATGAGGTAAAGACGGTTCAGCAGGGTATGAACCGGAAGCTTCGGTAGGAGCTGGCCGAGTTTTGAGAGTATGGGTATACGATGGCGTATACCCCAGTAGAGTTGGAGCCGACTGCCGATCCTTGGAAAGCTCGCAGACCGTCCTGACTTTGTATGCATCAGCTTTGTTCTTATAATTGTTGAGTGGATCAAAGTCTGCAAAAGAAAGCGTAAGGTCAGAAAGCATCAACAGAAGGAAAAGGTGCGATCAAGGGAAGCAATGCATACTTGGGGCACCCTTCCAGAAGGGAATGGTGAGATCCCCCACCGAAGTGAAGAAGTTGCCGGAGACAATCATAATGTCCTCGGCATACTTGTCCGAGTCCGGAAAATCTACAATAAGGCCGGTCTGATTGGGCCTCCGGCCGAGGTAATACTTCTTGGACTTCTTATTGAAGCCGACCATATTGTTGCCGAAGATATCTTCAAAGTCAAGTCAGTCTGCCTGGGGAAGGGTTTCATTATCAAGATATGGTACGTGTTCACCGTCACTTGGGATGGTGTGATGCCGAGCTCGCCGAAGAAACGAGACAGCCATGTGTGAAGCGGGAACCTAATTCCCCCCTCCATGACGGCAATGATGGGAATGTGCACATACTCCGTCCCCGGTTCTGTATCGCCGATGGGAGCAAGCATGATGTCCACGTCGGTAGGGATCTCCCACTCCTTTCTGAAGTCCCAAAGATCGATTGGAGAATCCAGCAGCTGCCGGAACTTGTTGGACCTCTTCTTCGGCACTATTGATTGGATCTGAAAATAACATAAACAGCAGGGCACCGTTAGTTAGTCCGGCATCAACCAGCACGGTTAAGCACAGGGATACCACTGGCTTGGCCTTCAACCAACAGCCATGGCCAATTCGGCTCGGCCAAGAACAGTTCGAAGATGTTCATCTTCACCTGTGAAGCCCAGAAACATTCAGAGAGTTTCCAGGTCCCACAGATGGCGAGGGAGGTGAATTCCAACGAAAAACATCGCAAAATCAATGGAAAAATAGAGAAAGAAATGAACGCTTGAAGAGAAGAGGGATGAATAGTCACCTGAAGCGCAGTCGGTGCCTAAAAAGCTCGAAGAAAGTTCACCGAAATCTGGGGAAGAAGGTGGCCAGAAATCGCCTGAAGCTCGCTGGAAATCGCCTTGGGGCTGAGGGAAGAAGAAGCAAACAGAAGGGATCTGGAACCTTAGGGGTGCTTTTATAAGCGGTGACCTGGGATTCAAATTGGGTGACCGGCCGAACCGTCCTAGACGGTCACTACGCGTTTTCATCATTGCACCTACCTCAAAACTTATGCCGAATCCGCCAAAAGTTATTTGCGTGCGCACGCTGTCCCATCTGCTGCAGAGCTGACCAACGATAGCGCACCACGTAGACTCGCCAACCATCATTTCAGGCGTACACAAGCCAACGGGACTGACAGCTGTCGGCGCGACGTCTGGGCAGACACGCCGATAGCGCAGAAGGCAACACGTCATCAAATTCAACCTGACGGTTCATAAAGGTGTCAGAGGTCCAACTTCCAAGACACTCCAGTGGTCCGGCGCTCCTTCTCTTCAGCACCAGCATATCCTTTCGGTGCTAAATCAACCCCGCTTCGGCTAAAATGCCCTGGCCAAAGGGGTTGAGGGGCTATTGTTGGGGGCCGAACCAAAGAGAGACCGGAGCCACGACCTCCTCCAGGAGGACCGCAACACAGGCCAGCGATCAGGGGGCCAAGCAACTAAGAGCCGATGACAGGAGTGCCCTGGGGCTTGCTCCGGCACCAGAGCCTCATAGCCCAGGGATGGTTCCCAGCCAGTGAAACAACAAGCCGAGGTCATGTGACCGAGCAGAGGCAGAGGCCGACGGAAGGGGGGCTTCCCCGGGGCTTACTTCGGCATGGAAGGTTTACTGCCCGGGGACAGTTCCCTGCCGACTATTGACTGTATCGAAGGGTGCCCCTTCGGCCAAATAGGACAAATACCTCGACTGCAGGGAAGATTCCCTCAGAAGACAGCATCCCGGGTTTTGCGCACATGGAAGACACACGCCTGACACAGAGATCGCTTTTCCGTAATTCCCGACGCATGCTAGACATGCTTTTCAGCTTTTCTGCCGCCCAACACTGTCACGCGGCGCCGCCTGACACTGTCGGGGCCGACCTGTCGGCCGGATGTTCAGATGCACAAGGGGGACAGTCGCACTGTCCGATCACACAGAAAGGCAGTTCACTCGCGCTGAAGCGCGTGCCCGCTACTCACTGATGGCCCTATATAAGTGAGTTAGCATTTAATGCAGAGGTAGACCTTCTCTCACTAGCTAAAGCTCTGTCTATTTGCTTTCTCTCTCTAGAATTCCTTGCTGACTTAGCTATCAGAAGGTCCACCGGCGACATTCGCCGGTAGCCTAACGTTTCCTTCTTTTGCAGCCAAGGCTCAGCCTCATCTCCACCGCTAGCAACTGAGAACCACCATAAGAAAGGCTTACCCCCAACAATTACCATTATTAAGGCAGGCCCTAGCGCCATCCCTACAGGCATTCCTATTTCCCCTCATATTCCCATACAGAAACTATTTGGGATGAACCTTCAATTGACCCCATTGACATAGAAATTGACCTGGCAATGTACTTCCCTGATCCTGAACAATAAAGATCAGATTCTATAAACAGACTTTTTAAATAAGATTTGACTCTTGTGATCTTCTTTCATCCCCTTACGTAGAAATACTATGAGACTCTAGAGAAATCCCCTCTTCATCCTCTAGTTATAACCCCGATCACCTAGACATGAATCCAAGGGATTTTGATGTCATAAATATTACATATAAGAAAACCTTAATAAAATCCTCTTCTCATCCTTATGTAACTTTACCAATTAAAACTCCTGCCTTTCCTCCAACTAACACATCCCTTACTAATCCATCCCCAATTGCCCATCCTCTATAACTTCTACCCATGTTGTTACCTCTTACACTCTTTATGGAGCCCCAACTTCTTCTGATCAAGAACCTCTTCGTCGGTCCAAACGCCACATTTCTGGGCCTACAACTAAAAACCTCCCCCTCCAAAATAGATAAGATCCTCCGATAAGGGAAAAGAGACTACAGAGAATCAGTGGCTTCCCATTTTGGAATGGGACAGCTGGGCAGTCACCATTGAAGATCAGGTGATGAGCCCCCAACTATCAATGTCTCTTGCCAAAGCATTCCTTCTCCCAAAAGACATAGAAGCTGAGGCTAATTTCCCATTTAATAGTCTTCTATCTTCTGCTCTTTTTCATACACTCAAGGTATGCATTCTTCCTATCATTTTTTATTTATTATTTTTTCTTACTTTTATTTATTTTTGTTCAATTTTCTTCGTAGGCTTGCCAAAAATTAGAAACAACTCTGGTGAATAATAAAAAGTACCAGGACAAGGTAACATATACCGAAGGTAGGTTGGATTATGCCCAAAGAGAGGCTTCTTCAGCAAAACAAGAAGCCAAATACATCTAAACTATTTTTACCATTGAGGTAAAGAATTACCAAGACCTTTTAAATGAGGAGAGGAAACAATTTCTTGATCATCAGAAACAAACTGTTAATTTAAAGGAGAACCTAGACTCTACTCTTGTTAATAATGAGAGGATGAAGAAAGATCTTGAATTTGCCAATGTTGCTCGAGAAGCAAGCAAGGATGAGGGCTTTGAACTCTGCAAGAAGGTATTCATTTACCAACTTTACTTTCTTCGGAGATGTCTAGAATGCAGCCTTGATACATTTTCAGACTCCAAAGGATTCCTCCATGTTTCAAGATCTTCCATTCCCCATTCGTGGATTTGTTCCCGCGCGCCTCCAACTAATTACACTGAGACTTCTACTGCTACACTTGCTGAACTAATTGTTGTCGAAGCCGATAATCCTTCTGTTGATCCACCAATTGTTGACAAAGCTAAGGTTCTTTCATCATCTACTATAGTTCTACCAACTGAGGATGCTCCTCTAGTCGATGACACTTCATCTGTTGATGCTTCTGTTGTTCCTTCTTTTAATCATACCCCAAATGTTTAGGGCCTTTTGTTTTTACTTTTTTTTTGTATTTGTACTTTTATTTGTAGTTAATGAAACATTACTTGTTTTTTACTTTTATTTCATGCTTTTATTCTTATCAAATAATTTTCAAATAAAATTTACGAGCATATAACAAATTCTAATCATGAAAATTCTTAAGAATTTAAGAATTTAACACTGTATTCTTCTTTCTAGAGGAAAAATTACACCTCATCAAAAATTTGAGAATGATTTTGGATTTCCCTTCTTTCATCTTGCAACTTCACTTTCTTTTCTTTCTTGTTGAATGTTCTTGCAAATTTAACTTTCTTGAATCATTCTGCAATTGTTTTGGTAAATACTTTGCAAATCTTCTTTCTATTTTGAATAAATGTTGGCCTTCTCGGCCTTTTCATATACTCGGAAATATAATTCTGTCATTTACCCTAGGATTGCTCTCACCTTGAGGTATCTGGTCAGACAAATAGCCCCAGATCTTTCTATTTCGAGCAAAATTTTGGACTTCTCATCTTTATTCATCTTTCTCGGGAATACAATCCTATCATCAACTTAGGCTTCCTCTCACCGTAAGTTTTTGAACAAAAGAGTAGCCCCAATCCTTCTGTTCCGAGCAAAATATTGGACTTCTCATCTTTATGCATCTTACTCGGGAAGACTATCCTGCCATCAACTTAGGCTTGCTCTCACCATAAGTTTTTGAACTGAAAAGTAACCCCAATCTTTCTGTTTCGAATACCTGCTGGATTTCTCGTCCTTTGCAAGTATTTGAGAAGATAATTTTGTCACTTGTCCAGGTTTATCACCCTAATACTTATGATAAAAAAAGTAGCCCCATGTCTTCTCTTTTTTTTTTGGCTTCTTTCTAAATAACTAAATTATCTTCATCATTCTTTTCTTTCTATCTTCATCATTCTTATTTCCCCTTGCATGAAATAAAAGAAATAAACTTTAATTTTATGCAACATCTGAATTCATGCAATAAAGAAGCAAGAAACTATTTCATTCATTTCAAAATTTTACAATCACTGAAAATAATGACGCAAATTAGAAGTATTCTATGTACGTGGAATTAACTTCCCTTCTAAATCTGCCAATCTATAAGCCCCTTGCCTAGTTTTGCTAAGCACATTATAGGGACCCTCCCAATTTCGGCCAAGCTTTCCTTTTGTGGGATCTTTCATATTTCCAAGTACTTTTCTGAGCACAAAATCTCCAACTTTGAAATCTCTTGGATGCACTTTCTTGTTATAATATTTGGAAAGTTGAGCTTGGTATGCTGCAAACTTTACAAATGTTTTTTCACGTTTTTATTCTGCCAAATCCATTTGCATTAACAAAGCCATATTATTGCCCCCTGCTCCACAATTTCTATTATGATTGTAGTAATTATTACCTCCACCCCATAAACAAGGGAGAATGGGGTTTCACCAGTAGACCTCCTATGTGTTGTACAGTAAGCCCACAGAACAATTGGTAACTCGTCGACTCATCTGCCTTTTGCCTTCTCCAATCTCTTCTTAATCCCATCTAGAACTATTTTCTTTGACGCTTCAGCTTGCTCATTACTTTGTGGATACCCAACTGATGCGTAGAAGTGTCTGATTTTGTTGTCTTGAAATTGGATTCCATTATCAGTCACCAACACATAAGGAATACCAAACCTGGTAATGATATTTTCCCAAACAAATTGCTCTCCATTTTTGTCCGTGATCTTTTCCAAATGCTAAATTTCTATCCACTTTGTAAAATAATCACTTCCTATTATGAAGTACTTCTTCATGTGCTTTGTCATTGGCATTGGTCCCACAACATCTAGACCCCATTGAGCAAATAGCCATGGACTAGTTTTTTTGAAAGGAATAAATTTTTATTGATGTTACCACAGCAAAACATACAAGGCCATATAATCAAAACACCCATATACACACAACCGACACGAGATCAATGAACAATTGACCATCCAGCAAGAACTCACAACTACCACCAAACCAACCCTCAGCCTTACATCCTCAGCAGCACCTAACCTCCAGTGGAAGAAATCACACTATGCAAGTCATGAATGATATCATTCGCGGAGTATGCCCCCAGATCGACAAAAGCTTTTGACCACCCAGCCACATTTCTCTCAATATCTGCGCAAACCGGTACCCTGTTGTGGGGCTTGCTTTTGAAGATAGCCGCATTCCTAGAGAGCCAAATCGCCCAAATTGTAGTAGGGAAGCAGATTAACCAGATTTTTTGGCCTAGCCCTTTACGTTGCACTCCTATCCAACAAAGGAAAGCCTCCACAAGACTGCTCGGCATCACCCAGCTGACCCCCCACCATCTCAGAATGACTCCCCTAATCCTCCAACTCTTAGAACATGAAACAAATATATGGTCCACAGATTCCTCAACCACTCCACACAATGAGCATTCGGACTTGATGCTACTGGATGAAAGAATGTTCTTACTGATCAATGTGTCCGATGTTGGAATTGCATTCCTTAGCGCGCACTACAGGAATACTTTGATTTTTTGAGGAACTCCTAACCCCCACACATTTGACACCACATCATCTAGGAAATTCTTGCATGTGCCCATGGATTCGTGGATCTGGTACATTATCTTTGCCTCAAATCTGCCTCCTTGATCAGCGAACCACTCGATTATGTCTTCTTCCCCCACTATGAGCTGAACTTCCTCCAATCTCCTTTCTAGCTCAGCCCATAGATCTTCTTCCCACATGAAAAGCCTCATGCGGAACATACTCTCCACCCTATCTTCTTGAATACGACCCATCACCAATTCTAGGGAAGCCGATTTATTGATTGAAATACTGAACAACCTTGGGTATGATACCTGTAGATGGATGCCTCCCAACCAGGGGTGAGACCAGAACTTCACTTTTGAGCCAGATTGAATTATCCATTTGAATCTGTCTGTAATGTGCTTCGAGATTACGGATCCTCTAGAGAGGCTTGCTATTGCAGACCAAATTGACGAGGAGGAATTTGTAGAAGGTAGTTCGGGCCACATAGAGTCACTACCCCTTTCGTAGATGTCCTTAATGACTTTGACCAACAATGCTTCTGGAGAGGAATGAAATTTCCACCACCACTTGCGCAGCAATGCCTCAGTGTGCCACACAATCTTACGAATGCCTAGACATCCATTGACACAGGACTTCGATATGGATTTCCATTTTACCAGGTTGATTGATTTAGCCCTCTTTCCCCCAACCACAGAAAAGATCTTTGCAGTTTTTCAATCTCTTTGGCCACTCCTTTTGGGATCTTGAAGATGGATAGGTAGTAGTTAGGTAGGTTAGCCATCGTGGATTTGATAAGCGCAAGTCTTCCTGCCCTAGATAGCAATTTGGATTTCCATCCATTGAGCATGGATTTAATTTTGATTATGATAGGACTCCACATTGCAGCTCTTCGCGTGCTAGCCCCCAATGGTAGCCCCAGATATTTGTTAGGCATTTTACCCACCCTGCATCCAAAAGCATCAGTCAAAGTGTGATTATTACCTTGGGTGTCAACAGGCATGCATAGATGTGATTTGGCGAAGTTTATCCTTAGACCTGAGATGATCCTAAAGCATCTCAAGATAATCTTGATGTTTTTAATGGTTCCAAATCAATAACAAGCACATGAATGATAGGAGAAAACCTCTTACACTTATCGCAATTCCGGACATATAGTTGGGCGTCTTCTTGCGTGTAGGGCCACAAGTACCCTTGAGAGATTGCCTTGTGTGCTAGCGAGCGGCCACCAACATGGCTGTTGTACACTCCTTCATGAATCTCAAAGAGAAAATTTTGAACCAAAGTTGGATTCACACACCTGAGGTATGGTCCGGTGAAAGATTTGTGATATATTTCTTGACTTGGATAGAGACAAAATCTAGTTACTTTGAGTCTCAATTTGTGAGTTTTTTTTTATCTTATGGTAAAGTATTGTGCTTGATGAAAGTGACAATTGCATCCATCCAACTGACTTTGAGATCGATATCCATGCTTTCTTCTGGGATCTTCATCTCTATGCTCGGTTGTAGAAGGGATTCAATGCTGATTATTCAGCGAAGCTCTATAGGCACTGAGGATGCTCAACAAGCTAATGCATTAGCATGGCTATTCTGCTTGGACGCGATCTTCACAATATTTGTTTTCTTAAATGACTTATCTCACAACCCAAACCTGATAATCGTAGAGCCGATCATCTATGATTGACACGTGGCAATCATACACAATCCCAATTCACTAACCACAGCTACATCTCACTAATCTCACTCCAATTGAAATAAAAGTAACTTTGCTGACTAAAATAAAAGCTAATTCATCACTCTACTGATAACATACATAAACAGACTACATCTCAACTCAAACTCAACTGATATATAACTCATCTCGACATCATACTGGGAAACACGCCCTGATACAACTCCACACTGAAGTACAACGTAAGGTACAACCCACTTTGACTCAAATAAGAGAGATAAAAATTCTCTCAAATATAATAAATGGTAAATATAAACTCTCAGACTTCTCATACTCTAACTCCTCCTCAACGTTAGCAGTTGGACTGGACTGGTGGACTCTAGTCTCGAGCACCTAAAAGAAGGCACGTAAAAACATGCATTAGCAACGAAGGCTGGTGAATACTATAGAAAAACACAATAAAGAGAAACCAAATAATTATGGATCATAATTTCTTATCAGAACATTCCTTTTAAAACTCTTCCACATTTCTCATTTTAATTCTTTAAATATAGAAATCTCTTTTACTATTTTAGGACTTCTGAATCTCTTTTATTTTCAAGAAATTTT
>NMUG010004247.1:0-14024 GCA_002855965.1 Monotropa hypopitys | reverse complement strand
GACAAATATAACCTTCTAAAATATATACTAAAATCCCAAGTTTTCATCATTTTTCAAAATTCCATATTTTTTCCGAGACTCAAGATATCGATATCTTTAACTAAGATATCGTTATCTTAAACAAAACACAAAGATATCGGTTTATAACTTTAAAATACCACAATTCAAACTTTTAAGATATCGATATCTTTAATTAAGATATCGGTATCTTAAATCAATATATCGGTTCATAACTACGATATCTAGCTTCTCTGCCTAAGATATCAATATCTTGCAATCCAAGATATCAGTATCTAAGGCTTTTGACAGCAATCGAAGAACAGTTCTGCTATTTTCTGGGTTTGTTCCTAAATCTGAATTTTTATGATTTTTCATATCAAAACTCATCCGATTATCCTCAAAATTTGTACAGATGTTCTACAACTAATTTGAAACAACCTTGTTAAAACGGATTTGAAAGAAATTACCTCAAATGGGATAAATAAATTCTCGAAGATTTACCGAAGTTTGGATTCCCTCCTTTCTTGACCACCTACTGATCTACATTGAATTTCACCTATCAAACCTTAATCAATTAGCCTCAAATTCGGTATGCATAAACTAGAGAGAATTTGGAACAACTATGTGTTTTTAGAATTTTGAATGCTCACCTCAATTGCTCAGAAATAATTCCCAAAGTTCTTGCCAAAACTGGGTTCCTCAAATCCCCTTCCTACTGTTCACTCATCTTGTTCCTCGATGACACTTTTGATCTCTTGCTGATTTCCAAACCGAGTAGCACACTCCTAAGCTTCTAATATTCCTTAACACTTCTCAATTAGTTCATCTCTCACTCACAACTCGAATTTAGCTTACTGATTCAATTCCTTATACATTGAATATTTGCAAAGACTCCCTTATACGAATGTCTGTATTATATTTATGTTCATTGCAAAGTTTCATAATTCTTAATGAAATTCTCAGATTAAGGCATATCCAACACTTGTTTGCTCTATGATTTACACTTGGTTGATGTTTGGATAGCACATCTCATGTATCAACGTAGTTTACATCGACACTTACACGTATCCATTTCATCTTTGAATCCTCCGCCATTGCCACGATACACTCACACATAGCACAATCAATTTTTGAGACTCAAGATATCGGTATCTTGGGCTTCCAAGATATCGGTATCTTGAACAATACTCCTAAATTTTGAATTCTAAATCACAAAATTCACCCTTATCTTCTAACTCTCACACTAACACCCATAGATCTTTATTAAACCTTTAAATCAGCTTTAATCACATCTTATTTTAGCTCTAAGCCTCAAATAATTTTACAAAACTCATAAAATTCCTCAAAGCTTTTTCCCCAAAATTCTTAATCACTCTTAAACCCACAAATTTCTTCTAAACCTCATTTATTATTATTATTAACCTTAAAACACAACATAGGTATTACAATATGACTCCTCTCCATTAGTATGATTCCGGGATTTCCTATGTTTCATGAAGTAGCACAAGGAAAAATTATCCGAGATCAATTCTTGCTCGCATGGGGGAGGTGGAGTATCATGAATGATCTCCAAGGTAGATTGCCTAGGACAAAAGTGATCTAGAAATATCTGTTGCAATTGAGACCAAGAATGTATTGATCGAGGGAGAAGATAATTCAACCAATATTTTGTATGATCATAAAGGGAATAATAAAATAAACGCATACAAGCCTCCTCGTCCTATTGATTATACTCCAATAAAGACCTTACTACTTCCACGAATGTCTCGATATGTGAATAAGGACTTTCTTAATCAAATCCATGGAAGAGAGGCAAATATTGAAGCTTCCCCGAACGAATTCTAAACTTGTTAGTACTCGAGGGTATAACAAGGCATGAGGGATTGGGAAGACTCTCATCATGCATGTAATCCCTCGTGGAGTACTTTGTGGGTACTCCATCAAAAGTTTGGTGGAAAGTTGAAACACTCTCTTCTTGTCTCTCATAGGAGCCGTAATGGTGATATTCAAAAAGATCCTCGACACCCCTATGTGCAATAAATCTCATTTCGCTCATTTTTTAGTGCTTATAAAAAAAATAACGAAGGAACTCGTAATAATTTAACTAAAGGCTGCCAATCCCCGGCAACAGTGCCAAAAATACTTGTCCGTAACAAATGCTTTTTCCAAGCATAGGAAATTCAAGTGTAGCATATAGCACAATAATCGGTAAGAACCGAATCGAATCCATAGAGATTGGGTTTAGTTCAACTTTTATGAGTTCTCTTGTATTAGAATGGAAGATCAAAGAAAAAGAACAATTAATTGGATTGGAATGTTGCTAAGAACTAGGGTTTTGATATACTAATGAATAAAAGAGGGTTAGATTCTTAGGTTTCAACCCTATCCTCCCTATGGAAAACAATTCCTCTTTGTAAAGTCCTTTAGACAAGATTCCAAGGATTAGGATTTGTGAATCTCAAGTAATTCCAATCCTGCAATGAGTTATTCAATTCTAAGCATTAGATGTGCCAAGATTCACTTGTCAATAACTAATCAAAGCCTTGAACAATTATCCGTTCTTGAATGTTGAGAATTTCTAAAATCCTAATCTTGAATCAAGAAGATAGAGTGCAAGTTAGGAGGAATTGATCTCCATAGGTTGGAATATGATCTAACACCCTTGAATCCAACCTAGGAATCTAGCTAGCCATAACACTAATAAAATCTGAAGGAAAACATGAACAAAACATCATAGCTTCCATTAATACTTGAATGAATATTGATTATAATTTAAAGAAAGTGAATGACTTACCAAAACAATAAAGCAAAAGCAAGAATCTATGTTGAAAAACCAGAAAATTGATGTAGCAGCCCCTTCTTGATGTCTCCTACCTATTAAGCTTCTCCAAGAAGATTAAAAATGATCCAAAGTCCTTTAACACTAACCCTCAACCTTCTTTTATAGTTAAAATATCTAAAGAATGACTAATTTCCCGCTCAAATGTGATTTAAAATGCTTAATTTCTGAAGTGTGTCCATTCCGTGTCCGAGCGTAACTGGTTGCGCTTCAAACCGCAACCGATCGCACATGACTCTGCACAACTTTGGCTTCTTATCAACACTTAGGGAACCGGTTGCACTTTTAATAGAAAACTGGTTGCACTGATTATGCAACTGGTTGCGTTGCCGTATGGGACCGATTGGGCAAAACTCTGCAGAATCTATGGTAAAGATTTAAATAGAGGGAAACCAGTTGTACTTGTTTTGGGCTACTGGTTGCACTTGTGGCTGCTTGAAACTTTTCATCAACTTCATTTCTTCTTGCTTCCTTGCTTAAATTGATTTGGCAACCACTTCGTGTCCTACAAAAGATCTCTAAACACAAAAACTAACAAAAAAACTCAAAAATCCACATATTTATTTAACAATGACTCTATTAGCAATGAAATGTGAATTTATGAAAAATGATATGAAAACTAACATGAAAATGATCTAAAAACTATAGGAAATGAGGTTATAATTGGCATAATTAAGTGCCAATCACCAAAATATCTCTAGGTTTTACTAAAGATTTTGATAGCTCCATCATTAACGAAACCCACCAGCATACGAGTGTCCTTCAAGGTTAGCGACATTGGGATGATTGTGCAAGCCTTTGGTTATATGTACAGTCCAACCACCAACTTCTCTAAAACAACTTAGTTCGAAAGGGCAACCATACTTCTTCATCCCAGTATTGTTCGGCCTACGTTTTACCTCCTTATCTATTTTTAACAAACTTCCTGTACTTACTGTCCCTTTCGCAACCAAATCTGGTCCTAGGCCTCATGTTCTTCCCATTGGATTTGGAACTCTTAATGACGATGGCAAGGCCTTGACTTTTGCCCGTCATCCTTGTCCATTCTACCAATTCATCTTGTGTGGCAAATACCTAATTCATCAAATGCAGTCACAGTTACAGAGAAGCACAATGAGCACATTGTTATTTGACGATCGTAGGCTGAAGTGAATAAAAAACTTACTCTGTCTGTTATAAAAGCTTCGGTATAATCGACAAAATTTGGTCCTACTCGACTTTCTAATGCAGATCCATGAAGAGGTCTTCAAGTACACCTCAACAAATTGGCAGTCATTAACGAATCCAATTGTAATCGAAAAGAAAAAAAATTAAGACATTTCTGACTAGACATGTGTACAAGTACGACATTGTAAAACGGGGCATTAAGATGACCCATGTTAGGCATGGATCCGGCTTCCCTGCAAGGAGCTCATTAAACTGCCCCCGACAGTCCCTCCCAAAATGACGTTGTTTTGGGAGATGAAAAGTTTGCAACAGATTGGGTCCAAAACGATGTCGTTTTGGACCCCGATTTAAAAAAAATATTTTCCCCCCAATAGCTAACTCACGATAAACCCAGCAGCCTCCCTTTTCTTTGCCCTAATGAAACCCCTCTCTCTCTCTGATTATTGCAACAACACTATTCCCCCCAAACACCATCTTCCCCAATAATCAAATCTGGTATATCTCTCTCCTCTCTCTGTGTAAATCGTATTTTTATGTAGAATGTAGAATGTGTTTGTATGGAGAATGGAGAATGGAGAATGTATATTGCTGTTAATAAATGTGATATACAGAATGATGAAAATTATAAAATGTGTTGTATTTTTTCATTGCTGTGTAAATTGATGCAATGTATGTATTATATCATTTTCAGTAATATTTTTTTATTATTGACTATTGCATTTTTTGTTATTATATTTTAGGTTATAATGGAAGATGATGGATATGCAGGATGTATGGAAGAATTGTCTAAAAAATACATGTTAAAGGTTGGTATGGAGTTTGAATCAGAAGAGGATGCATATAATTTTTACAATGACCATGAGAAAATAATGGGTTTTAGTATTAGAAGAAATTATCTTACAAAGAGTAAAAAAGGTGACGTCATTGTTAATCGAAATTTTATTTGTAGTAAGCAATGTTGAAGAGGACCCGATAAGCATTGTTTAGTAGTAGAACATCCTAGAAAAGAGACGCGAAGGGGGTGTTAGGCATCATGTACATCTCATTTAACCAGGAGACATCAAAACGGGTTGTTACGAATTTTTTTGACACCATAATCACCCATTGCATCTTCCTCAATGTACATATTTGATGCGTTCTCAAAGGAAAATATGTGGGACACAAACCATCAATATGGATTTAACAGCCGATAGTGGTTTATCACTTAAGGCATCACATGATTTTATTAGTGCTCAAGTTGGGGGTAGAGAGTTTGTTGGGTTTATACATAGTGACCACAAAAATTACTTAATTGAAAGAAGACAAAGGAGTCTAAAATATGATAAAGTTGGTGCTTTGTTGAAATATTTTGAGACTCAATCAGCTCAAAATTCATATTTTTCTATTCCTTTCAATTGGATGTTGATGAAATGATTACGAATATTTTTTGGGCTGATCATGGGATGATAATTGATTATGGACTTTTGGAGGATGCTATGTCATTCGATACAATACTTCAAACAAATAAAGATTGTCGTCCACTTGCTATTTTCAAACAAATAAATATGGATTATGCACTTTTCACCTCATGCAAAATGCATTAAAGCACTTAGGGCACTTGTTCAAGGTTGGTTCCAACTTTGGTGCGGATTTTAAAACTTGTGTTTTTGGATATGAGGATGAGAAGGAGTTACTTGATGGTTGGGATGCTTTGATCACTACATACAATTTGCATGATAACCTATGGATTAAAAAAACATGAGAACTTAAACAAAAGTGGGCACACATGTATATAAAATGGTATTTCATGTATGGAATGCGAAGCACACAACTTAGTGAGAGTATCAATTCCAAAATCAAGAGATATGTTAAGTTTAATCATGCCGTTGTTCAATTTTGTAAGCATTTTGATAGACTTGTTATGGAGAAGCGAGATAACGAGTCTGATGCAATATACCATGCTAGAGAAAAGTTGCCAAGGTTAAGATTCAAAAAATGCCTTATGTTGATTCAAGTTGCCACGTTGTATACTTCTCCCATCTTTGACTTGTTTCACGATGAGGTTGATGCGTCATTATGTTGTTTTGTGGAACAACATCACGAATGTGAAGGAGAATTCAGGTGCCTTATTGGATCGCATGAAACAAATATTATGTATGTTGTGATAGGAAACATAGAATTGGATGAGTTTGGTAAACAAAAATTTCACAATGTTTGTTGTAGTTGTCGAAAATTTGAGAATTTTAGACTTCTTTGTTGTCATGCTATTAAGGGGTTTGATAGAATGTGTATATCAAAAATTCCTCAAAGTTATATATTGCGTCGTTGGTGTTTAGATGCAAAAGATTTTGTATTTAAAGAGGACAAAGGTAGTGTAGTAGAGAACGACTCAAGATTGGTGAAAGCGACACGTTATATGAATCTTTGTCCTAAATTAGTACAATTGGGAGCTCGATCTTGTGAACTAAAAGATGCATATGATTTTGTGAACAAGACGGTCGATTACATGTGTGGTGAAGTGGATAAAATGATTTTACATGTGGGAGATTCTAGGGAAGTGGAAATTGAACAAGAAAAAGATGCTGCTCTTAACTTGCTACGAGTCAATGGTTTGAAGAAAAAAACCGTCGTGTGCAATGGGAGAAGTAGATTAAAACATTGGCATGAGAACATGGGAAAGAGGGAAAAATCACTTCTAAATCTACCAGTCTTCATGAGGTACAATTGTCATGTTTTTTTAAAATTTTATTCATTTTTACTATGTTTTATTCTAATTTTTTTATTTAATTAGGATATTTTCATGCCCGATATTTGTGGTTCTAGTGTTCGACTAACACCTTCAACTTTGCAAACAAATGATCCATATACTTTTGAGGTGCGTAATATATTATACTATTTTCATCGTATAATCCATATGTTTCATTCTAATCCTTACACTTGTGTGTTTCTTCTCTTTTTTAGGTGTCCAGAGATTGGTCATTTTTACATGACGATGATCATCACCAAAGTCCAGAGGGTTAAAATATTATTAAATGAATTAGCTTAGTGCTTCATTTTTTTGTTGCCGATGTAGTACTTGGATAATATAAATTTTAGATTGCTAGTAACGTGGAAATTTTAGAACTCAGGTGTATTTTGTTGTTCATAATTTGGAATTTTAAAAACTCAAGTGTATTTTGTTGTTCGTAGTGTGGAATTTTTAGAACTCAAGTTCATTTTGTTGTTCGTAATGTGGAATTTTTAGAACTCAAGTTCATTTTGTTGTTAAAATGTGGATTTATACCTAAGTAAATTCTGATTAGTTTCATAAAATAGGAATATTTTGTCCAATCAAAGTTATATTTTTTATCCAAAAATAACTCAATCAAACTCAAGTTTATTTTAAAATAGAATTTTAAAATAGGATTTCAAAAAAAATACATTTGTCCAATCAAAATTATAAGAACAACTATTGCAGTGTTGGGATGCACAGCAATATAACAGTTGCAGTTGGGGGAAAGAATATTTTTTTTTAAACTGGGGTCCAAAACGACATCGTTTTGGACCCAATCTATTGCAAACTTTTCATCTCCCAAAATGACATCATTTTGGGAGGGACTGCCGGGTGCAGTTTAATGAGCTCCCTATAGGGAAATCGGACCCTGTTAGGCATTGCCATCCACTTATAGTTGGGCACACAATGATTTTCAAATAATGACAATGTGCAATTAAATGTGTCAACCCTCCCATCCTTGCCAAGCATGATTTTGTACTCATCCCAATGTGACTATAACTTGCAAACCAATTTGATTCTTACTCATCCCCAATCAGATTCTCTCAAACCCATCAAATTGGCTATAACACAAAACCTATAATTCTTGTCTACCTCCATATCATTTATTCCAGCAATTTATTGGAAACCTCATTTAGAAACTGAGTCAGTTGCGACAATTCAAATATTTTGCCACTTCTTTAGGCTAGTGGCAGAGAATTTCATTTTCTAGTCTCGGGGTAGGGGTTTGAACGAAGGAATTTATCTACTCAAACTCACAAGGGTCTCTATCTATATAACAATATAGGGAAGACTTGCGCGACATGTGTCAAAATATTATTGGTAGTACATTTTCAACCCTTGGATCTCATTCAAGGGTCCAAAAATACAAAATGAGTACAAGAGCGGAAAGACTGGAAATCAATACAAAATTTTGCGATTTTGTCGTACAAAATTTTATCATTTCAGTTCAAGGCAACAAAAATCATATACACACAAAAATCAGTACCATATGTTCAAGAACATCGAAATCATATACATACAATACAAAATTAGTATATGGGGGCGACTTGCCGGAAAGATTGAGAGCGGACAGCCAGTGAGATCGAGAGGACAGAGAGGCAGAGAAAGAGAGAGAGAGAGTGTGGATAGCCGGAGAGATCGAGATCGAGAGGACAGAGAGGAGAAGATCGAGAAAGCGGAGAGCCGGAGATCGAGAGAGAGGAGGCCGGACCGGTCGGAGAGAGCAGAGAGACGGAGAGAGAGAGATGGAGAGGCGTTAGTGAGGAGAGAGAGAGAGAGAGGAGCAATCGAGTTTTGAGAGGGGGCGACGACATTTGCAGTAGACAGAAAAAAGGGGGGTAGGGTTACTATTCAAAATACGTACACAATAGTGATTAGCAAAAAAATTAAATCAAAAAAAAGTTTGGACCGAGATTCAATCCCTGGACCCTTTACAAGTAAATAAACAGCCCTCCCACTGAACCAGATGCAATAATTTTGAAGCATACTGTTGAAGAATATTTGTGTATCAATTAGAAAGATTGTAATTAATCAATATTGTATTATGTATCAATTAGGAATATTGTAATTAGCCAAATTAGGTAGTATAATTGATTAGATTTGATTTGATTTTGCTTTCCTTATTTTTGGTTGTACCCGGTCTATAAATAATTTCTCCTTGAGAGAAGAATATACAACATTCAATTATTTCAACAAAGAATATACAATATTTGATTATTTCAATATGGTATCAGAGCGAGTTTTTGTTCTCTATTTTTCTCTCTCACGTGAGTAACAAGTACACATATGTACTTACTCAAATTTTTATATTTTTTTCCTTCTCTCGTAACTAGTTTTATCACTAACTCACCACAAAACCTAATATTTTTCCTTCCGCTGCCCCCCTCTCAGGTGCACTCCTCTGCGCCTCCACTCCTCACCGCTGACCACTAGCATCATCCACCGGCGCCATCATTCAGTAGTCATCGCTAGCCACCGACGACCGCAGGCGCCATTCCTCTACAACCATCGCGCCTCCAGCCGTCGTGCCTCCGCCGTCGTGCCTCCTGCAGTCGCACTATCTCCCAGCCATCGCACCTCTACCGTCGCACCTCAGCCATCGCACCTCTAGCCTCTGCCATCATGCCTCATGCAGTCGAAACTCCTTCCCCTCATCGCTGCCACTCTCGTTGCTTCAGACATCACCATCTCCAAAGCTTGCCGTTGCCTCTCTAGATGCCTAAAACAGTGCCCAGAATCTCTGCCAAATCTCGTCATTACCAGCGACTACTGTCCAATGTCGATCCGTCAGATCCGCTTGTCAGCGACCCAAAACCACCCTCCTCTGACTGTCTTCTTCTAGTAACTCTCAGATCTGTCTCAGATCATTTTTCAGATCTGTCCATCAACCATCACCATTCAGATCTGCCTTTCCACCATTGTCGCCTATCTCCGACGTCATCATCGTTGCCACCATCGTCAAATCTGCAGGTTTTCCAGGTGATTGTATTGACGTCTTATTTGGAGTATTGATATTTATCTAATTCGATCACTGTTAGTTATCTTTTTGGGATGTCTCATGATTATGGTCCCAATTGTAATATTAGATTCAGCAATGGTACAAAGAAGTATATTCATTGTGGTGCAACAAACCATGATGTTAAGTTCTGTTGGAAGCTTTATGGAAAGCTAATTTGGGCTAATCAAGCTACACTTGAGGGGGAGCTATTTACTCTTGCTCCTGCTCAGATTACTATATCTAAGATTGAGTATGATTCTATAGTTTAAAGGGCCAATGCATCTTTTTCTTCTACTACGACCCATGTCGCCTCAGGTATCACCAGTCTTTACTCCTCTTCTCATACTCATAACACTATTTGGATTCTCGATTCTGGTGCGTCTGATCATATGATAGATGACTTATCTCTTTTAACTAATGTTATCACCCCTTCTGTTTCTTCTTATGTTACAATTGCTAATGGTTCTAAAGTTGTGGTTCGTGGCATTAGTACATATTCCTTATCTGGTCTTGTTTTTTGGTCTGTCTTATATTTGCCATAGTTCCCTTTTAATCTTATTTCCATTCATAAACTATCACATACTCACCAGTGTTCTATTCTTTTATATCCTTCTGGTTGTGAATTTCAGGATCTGAAGACGCAGAAGATAATTGGTTTGGGGTATGAGAAGAATGGTATGTATTACCTCCAAGAGGAGGAACAGTCACATCCAACCATCTCTTGTGGGTCCTCTGCTCTACATTCTACTATCACACCATATCAATGGCATTGTCGTCTTGGGCACCCGTCTTCTGCCAATCTTCGAAAGCTAGTTCCAAATTTGCCTAACTTTTCTCCTTTCAATTGTGATACATGCGAACTAAGTAAACACCACAGAGTTTCCTTTTCTTTATGCCCTGAATCTCCATCTTCACAGCCTTTTGCTTTAGTTCATTCAGATATTTGGGGACCTTCTCGCACTACATGCCTATGTGGTGCTCGCTATTTTTGTTATTTTCATTGATGATTTTTCTCGTTTAACTTGGGTATATCTTCTCAAAGCTAGGTCACAAATATTCTTTGTCTTCTCAAAATTTCATGCTGAAATTGTTAATCAGTTCAATGCTAAAATACATATTTTGAGAACTGATAATGCCCAAGAGTATCTGTCTCATCAGTTTACACAGTTCAATGAAACTCATGGTATTTCCCATCAAACTACTTTTGTCACCACTCCCCAATAAAATGGGGTTGCAGAACGAAAAAATGGGCCAATTTTAGCTGTAGCTCAGACTCTCATGCTTCATATGCACATTCCAAAATCTTTTTGGGGATATGCTATTTTTACTGCTAATTATCTCATAAATAGAACACCTTCTCGAGTTTTGGATGGCAAAATTCGTTATCAAGTTATGTTTCCTAATAACGATCTTTATATTCTTCCCCCAAAACTCTTTGGATGTGTTTCATTTGTTTATAACTTATCTCCAGGTCGTGATAAGCTCGATCCTCGTTCTTACAAATGCATTTTTCTTGGATACTCCCCGACTCAAAAAGAATACAAGTGTTACAGTCCTGTATTACGAAAATACTTTGTTAGTGCCGACGTCACATTCTTTGAGACAATCCCATATTTTTCAGTTGAAGGTGGACAGATTCAACCACCTATATTGACTAATCTTGATCAGTCTCATTGCCTTCCTGAGCTTGCCACCCGACAGCTGATTACACAAGTCTATGTTCGTTGTTCTTCCGCTGTTACTATACCTGTGGTTTCTACAGCTTTATCTTCTATACCCCCAACATCTTCATCAGCGTCTGCAGATCCTGATCGCGATCGACCCATTGCTCAACGGAAAGGTATTCGTTATTGTACCTATCATCCTATTTCACAATTTGTGACTTATGACCATTTATCTACCTCTTTTCGTGCTTTTTTATGTCTCTATCTTCTGCTAGTATTTCTAAGTCTTATTAAGAGGCTCTTTCTCATCCAAGATGTCGTTCTGCTATGGAAGAAGTGATAACAGAATTGGTATGGTTTCAGTGGAAATAGCAGGTGCATCAAAGACAATATGTGCATCGGGAGCAACGGGCGCGAGTGGGGGAGTGGCCTCAAGGGCAGACAAATCAACAATGGGGGGTGACACCCTCAGATGCTTTCTTCTTCTTTTCAATGGCCTCACCTCGGGCCAAGCTTCCCATATCAGCTCTCAATTTCATCAACGCCTTTTTACTGAGCTTGAGCACCATTTCCTCCTCGGATTCCTCGGGACAGACATGGGAAAAATGAGCATATTAGTGGAAAATGGGCTCACGAAAGCAATGAAAAAATACATCTTTCTGAAGCTAAGCCTCACGTCCAACTTCAGGGCCTAACAAAGTGGCTAGGCTCTCCGAAGAAATGGGTTGATTGAGCTCGTGAATATTATGATTTTGGGCACAACCTATCTCATCTTCTTCCTCTTGGGAGACCACTGTCTTCAATCGGGCTGAAGGGGAGACAAGAGCTGAGCTTAACAAGAAACTTAGACCAAACCACATAACCATGAAAGGTGGGAGAACACTTACACTGGGAAGTGGGGAAGCTTCACTTTCTTTGGACGAGGGAGTGCAGACGTCCTCCCATCGCTAGTACTCCCATCCAAAGCCACTGACAAAGAAAAACTTGTCTTTCCACTCTTTAACCACCGAGGGGAGTTTGTCGATCATCACAGGGTTTTGGGTCTCCTGGAGAAGTACCACCAGACGCTTGTCTAGGGTACCTCTTTGACCATGAATATATTGCAAAAGGTGAAAACCTCAATGGGATTCTGATTGTGGGAAGCAGTCGATCAGAGCACATCGCATCCTATTAACAATCTATATCTGTTTGGGGCCAACTGTCCCGGGCAAGGGCGAATTTAAAAAGAATTTGCCTAACGACCTGGGGAAAAGGAAGACGGAGCCCCGCATCTAGGTCATCCAGGTAAATGCAAACCTCGTCACTTGAGCAATCACAGGCCCTCTCATCTGGACTGGGAGCTCTAAAAATGACAGAATCTGGGATCTGGTATCTATGACGAATTACTGACAGGTCGTCGGAATCAACGACAAAGGGGTATTCAAGAGCGGAACAAGCAAATCGAGGCCTGTAAACAGGCGGTCTGAAGGGTTGATCCAATGTACCCACCGACTCACCCTCATCATTCGCTGGTGCTAGAGTCCTAACAGCTTTACCCCTTAACGGTATTCCCTCATTTGTATTTTCGCTAGATGAAGGGGACGTATCGATGTCCCTAGGGCTACGAGAAGGAGATTCGGACATGGTTATGGTGCGTCAAAGGAAAAAACAAGAGGGATGAAAAACATACCTAAGGTTTTAAGACAGAAGAGTGTTCGAAAATCTTAGAATTAGAAGCGTCTGGCGAAGGAGTGGTGTTGGCTGATGTTTTCAAAAAAAGAAAAAGTGTGGAACGATGGGGTAATGAAAGGTTGGTCTTGGGAAGTGCAATCGCGCCTAATGTACCGACCGTTGATATCTCTGCATCTGACGGCTAGGGAACCGACACGTACATTCCATGGGACGAGTGTCCCATCCATTTAATGTGCCTCATTGGAATGCGAAGTGGCGGCGCCACGCAGAAGGTGCTTTTGCCAGGATGGGCCCGACCCTCCTGTCAAAAGCAGGGGAGTAACTGATAAGATATCTCTGATTGCTGAGCAGTTGGGCTCCTGAGCTCCATGGGCAGTTGAGCTGGGGGCTCAGATCAACAAGGTGGTCAGCTCTGCAGACTGGTCAGTTGAGCAAGAGACTCTGCTCGGCCTGCTATCCTGAGGCCTAGGCTCAAGGCAACACATCGGCCTTGAAGCATGGAAGGATCACTGCGGTTAATTGGCACAGAGGATGGGCTAAATATAATTGATGCACAAATAATGGCTAGGAAGAATCCTCACATTGTTAAGTGAAGTGCGAGATTGACGCCCGACAATTGGGGGAGCGTGGCGATCCACTAGGAAAGGTTTGACCCACTCGGCGAGGATCTCGGGATACTAACAAGCTGAATAAAAAGCTTAGAGGAAAAAGATAACGGTACGTTCTAAGATAAACAACTTTCTTTCACTCTCTCTCTCTCTCTCTCGATTTCGCAAACATTGGACAGTGAACTAACTTGATCGTCGGAGGCTCTTTGGCCGGCACCCCATCAGTGTCAAGGTTTTTTTACAGATTGAATATGCTAGACTGAGGTCGGAGATTGCATCATCAAGCAGAAAAAAAAAACAATAACAAATTGTTCCAACAACAGCC
>NMUG010004246.1:0-14023 GCA_002855965.1 Monotropa hypopitys | reverse complement strand
TTTTCTGTTTTTTTAAAACAGAAACAGAAAACAGAAAGTAGATTTTTTCTATTTTCATTTTTTTGAAAACAGAAAACAGAACACGAAGGCTTTGAAATATAATTTATGTAGCATATATAAAAAATAAATTTGGAGGTCGATGTGTAATAATTTGACAGTAAAACTAGATTACCAAACAAATTTTTACTTCCTAATTTTTGAAAAAAATGAAAGTAAAAACAAAAAACGGAAAGTAGAATGAGTTCCAAACAAAGCCTAAATGTTTCTCATTCGGTGATCACATGTATGCTCATGAGGCGAGTTTTTGGGTCTGTAATATGGCTTTGCAAGTCTCTCTTTCTCAGGAAAGCTTTTCTTCATGGATATCATATCTTATACTGGTATACGCTTGGAGGATGATATAGCCATAGGAGACCGAATTGCAATCTTCTTCCTCACTGGTGCATCATGTGCAGAAGGGATGAGGAGAGTATGGATCATTTAATTGTTGCATTGTTCGGAAGATTTTGCTTTGCGGCACAATTTTTCCACCTAGTGGATATTTGTGGGATTGTTTTGTTTCCACCATCTTTAGGGTATTTGGTTGGAACATAACGTAAAGGTTTCTGAAGTTGAAGGGGAGGGCATTGATTCTTTGGGGGATAGAGTTTCTACTTGTCCTCTTCTTGGGTCTTTGTATGATCCTTTTAAGGGATTCAATTGTTTTTCCTTTGTAGAGACTGGAGAGCAGCGTGTTATGTGCGGGCAGACAGTGAGGGGCACGTTTATTCCAAAGAATCCTTCTAAAGCTCGTGTGCTGTAGAACCAGAGGTGAAGAAGATAGCAAAACAAGCTACCATAATCTCATATGACAAATAAGAAATAAAATCCTAACTATTCTAAGAAATTGAATCCAAACTAAGTAAATGAAATTCATAAATAAAATTATAGATTGTCCATATCCAGACATAACAGTCCAGCATAATCCAGATTTTCAAAATGCTATCTTTATTCCTAATCACCATATCCCTTGGTGAAGTAAGAAGTTTTCTATGATATAAGCAATAAATCGAGAATGCTTGCACAAGCTAACAGATGAGGAAAACCTTGACAGATTGGATTGGAAAAGTTATTTCATCAACCAAGAAGAAATCAATAAAATAGCTTCTATCAGCGAGAAGACTTGTTTTACGGTGTTTTGTTCTAATATTAGTATTATCTCCATCCCTATTCCTAAAGTGATTCTGTCAAATTTATATAAAAAGGCAACCCAGTGCACGAAGCTCTCGTATATGTGGAGTCTGGAGAAGGGTTGATGTATGCAGTCTTACCCCTGCACACAGAGAGACTGTTTCCGAGAATTAAACCCGTGACCTACAGACCACAATGGGGTAGCTTTACCGCTACACCGGGTCCGCCCTTCATTCTGTCAAATTCATGACTTAGTTATTTTGTTTAGTATTTATCTGGTGACTGGGAGGTGATCATCTGGTTCTTTATACATTGTTGATTTTTCAGGTCAAAGGATCAGAAGTTTGTACATATGGTGGGTCACCTGTTGCATATGCTCTTAGTCCAACTGAAACTGTAAGGGTTGTAATGGTTTTCTTGATTTTATCTGTTTTTCTTCCACTTCTCTTCAGTTTATTATGGTACATTGGGTCACGGACCGACATAGCTGCACTCATGTAATTTACTTGCCTTCTTGTTTAGTGAGGTCATCACTTCTATTGTTAATTGTTGAAGGCTGAACATGCTGCTCCCTGTTATCCATTCTCTTTTCCCAGGTTAATTATGTTTCTGCTCATGACAATGAGACCTTGTTTGACATTGTGAGTTTGAAGGTATGTTTTCTTTTACTCCTACAATAAATTAAATTACACATACATTTATATTATTATCTGACTCGTCTCCCTTTCACTTGTATAGACTCCAATGAAAATGTCAATGGATGAGAGGTGCAGATTGAATCATTTGGCAACTAGTATAATAGCACTTTCGCAGGTAGTCTATAGACACTAGAAATAGTAGTATTCTCTATACCGTTCTCTCTCTCATGCTTATGTCAAGCATAACATCTTATGTGGATTTGGGAAGTAATTGTCATATATTTTTGTCGGGATAACTGTTAGAATATAACTTTTATGGTCATATTGTAAGTTGTATATTCCCCAAGGGGCTTAGTGTATTTATTGTAGTGTATCCTCATATATATATATTGTACATTTCACTCAATCAATAAAAATTATGAGAGTTTTTCCCGTAACTTTGTGTTCATATAGTATCAGAGCAACCCTAGCCGCCGCCACTTTCGCGTTTTTTTTCCGATCATCGTCGCCGGCATTGTCAACTGAACCAGTTGACATTGTTGCTTATACCGACTGGCCTTTGCTCCGTCGTTCTTGCCATCGCCTAAACCTCCAGCGTCGTTGCCATCGTGGACCTCGCCATCTTTGCGAGATCAGACCATCCAAACCCTAGCCGCCTTTGCTTCCACCGCCGTCGCCTAAGATCTGATCATCGTCGCTTGAGATCTAACCGCTGTTTGGAGCTTTTCAGGAGTTTCTCTCATCTTCATTCACTCGTTAGCTGTTTCTTACTAATCCTTGCCTTCGCCATCTCCAACGACGACCATCTGGGGACGTCTGACCTTCGCGCCACCAACTACACTGGGCCAACCTCCGATGACATCTCGCCATGCTCGCCAGCTTCCGACAAGCCTCCGTTGAGCTCCAACGATTTTTTGAGGTTTCATATATGTTTTTTGGGGTTTTAGGTTCCAGGCCCGTTTTTGTCTCGTCGCTGCCTCTCCTAGCATCTCCAAGCTCCGGAGACTCGCCTCTGTTCTCCAATCTCCGACTCGTCTCTGGCGACCTGTTTTTCAACACTAATGATTTGTTTTTCTCCGATAATCTTTTTGTGGTCTGCTTTCGTCCTATGACTGCTTAGATCCACTTTTTCAGTCATATTGATGCTTGAATCATCCTTTTTGGGCTTACTCGGTGATGTTTTGAGACATACCCAAATCTGGTTTAGTTGTTTTTGGTTTGGTTTGACACTTTGGAAGTGGATTTTGCTCATTTCTATTGTTGGTTGTTGTGGTCTTTATACTACTTGGGAGTAGTTATCTTTGTTTGGGTGGTTTTGAGGCACCTCTTAGTAGTTCTTCTACTGCCCCTTGTTTTGTCGCTGATTATTACTATTGGATTGAGGATTGTGGCTGAATTTATTGGGTTCTTGGCTTCTGTGTTGTATTGTTCGGATTGTTCAACTTTGGTTTTGTTATTGATGATTAGGTAATCCTTGGTTGGTATGGAAATTTCAATGACTGATGCTTCCCTTAGTGGCCCTCTTTCTCAGGGAGATTTGCTAACCCTCAGGCACCTCGTGGCTAAACTCGATATTTCATCTACCATATCTCCCACTTCCGCTACCTCGGCATACTTTACTCAGACAGTTATACCTTCTAGTGCATGTACTACTCCATCTTCTCTTTCTTGGATAATTGACTATAGTGTTACCGATCACATTACAGGTTGTTCATGCGTATCTGACTCTTAATTTACATGTTCTGGTAAGAATAAGGTCAGAGTAGCCGATGAGTCTCTCTCTGCTATTTCAGGGAAAGGTTCCATTCATTATTCCCCAAACATTTCTCTGTCTTCCGTTCTTCATGTCCCAGATTTTTCTTCTAACCATCTCTCTGTTAGTAGTATTACTCGTTCACTAAATTGTTCAGTGACTTTTTTTCCTACGCATTGTATCTTTTAGGAACTGGACACAAGAAAGAAGATTGGTAGTGGTACAACCCATAGAGACCTATATTTTTTAGAATCTGCGTCTCGTCCACCTAATCCACCACTATCATGTGACCAAGCTTTTGAAGCAGATTTGGGGTCCCCGCTTTCTATGTTACACCAGTGGCACCGACGTTTGGGTCATCCCTCTTTTGGTATTTTAGAAAATGATTTCCCAAATTAGTCAAGAATGTTCCTAAGAGTCAGTTCTTTTGTGAAGCTTGTGAACTTGCCAAACATAAATGCTCATTTTACGCTCCTGTTAATCAACACAGTAATTCTCCCTTTGTAGTTATCCATTCGGATGTTTGGGGTCGTTCCCCTATTGTATCTCTTTCTGGATATCGGTACTTTGTCATTTTTATTGACTATTATTCTCGTGTTACTTGGGTGTACCTACTTCGGTCTAAAAATGATGTCTTTTGTTGCTTTAAAGAGTTTCATCAAATGGTAGGAACCCAATTTGACACCAAAATTAAGGTTTTTCGTAGTGATAATGGGACCTTTCGATCTTATCTTAATCAATCTGGCATCTTTTTTAAATTACTTGTGTTGGCATTCCACAACATAATAGAGTTACTGAACGCTAGAATCGTCATCTTGCTGAGCTTGCTCGCTCACTCTTGTTCACTATGAACATCCCTAAACATTTTTTGGGGGATGTTGTTCTTACTACACCTTTTCTTATCAATCATATGCCCTCAAGTGTTCTTCAGTTTTAACCTCCTGTTAAATTTCTATTTGGCAGCTATCGTGTCTCTTCTCTTCCTTTTAAAGTGTTTGTTTGTGTTTGTTTTGTCCACACTCCTAAGTCTCCCAATGGGAAATTAGGTCCTAAAGTCTGTAAGTGTATCTTCCTTGGCTATACTCCCACTCAGAAAGGCTATAAGTGCTATGATCCACACTCCCGCAAATATTATGTCTCTATGGATGTCACTTTTGGGGAAAATAAATCATTTTATCCTCTCCCATCTCTTTAGGGAGAGAATGTTGCTCAAGACGAGATGTGAGAGGAAGAGAGGTTGATATATCATATTCCATAGTCATGGTCACATTTTTCTTGTCATCGTGAGGGAGAGACAGGAACATCTCGAACAATAGCTGATCGTGACATTGGTGGACGGTTGGATATACTAGATTTGAGGACATTTTCATCGTAAAAAGACTACATATGTTGACCGAACTTGCCAGTCTCCATCACCAACTCCAGTTTCTGATTCCTCGACCGACTCACTTGATAATGATCACTCTCCTTTTGTTGATATTGATGATGCTCCTATTGCTCTTAGGAAAAGCGTTAGATGTTGCACCCAACATCCTATTTAACAGTTTGTTTTTTTATCACCGATTATCCTTCTCCTATCGTGCTTTTGTCTCTTCTCTCTCTTCCATTTATATCCCACAGGTCCGGAAGGAAGATCTCATAATACGTAAGTGGAAAGAAACTATGGTAGAGGAGATGACATTTTTGAAAAAGAATGACACTTGGGAACTAGTGACTCTTCCATAGGGAAAGAGAGCAGTGGGTTGCAAGTGGGTGTATACGGTAAAACAAAAAGCTGATGGGTTGTTGAGAGGTAAAAGACTTGTTGCAAAGGGATTTACTCAGACACACAATATTGATTATGAGAGAACATTTGCCCAGTTGCAAAGATGAACTATGTTCGAACTTTCTTCTCTTCTGCTTCTATTTTGAATTGGCCTCTCTACCAATTTGATGTCAAGAATACATTTCTCCATACTGACTTAGAAGAGGAGGCGTGTCGCGCTCCAAAAATTTTCCGTCCCTTCATTCTCAAAAGTTTCACTCTAATTATAGAAACATAATATTCTGAATATTATTCTTACACTAAGCACATTGAGCTTGATTGTCACATTGTTCGAGAAAAGTTGGATGGTGGTATGATATCTACTTCCTTTGTGTCCACGGGTACTCAGTTAAATGACATGTTTACCAAAGTGTTGTTAAAACATTGGTTAGAGTTGTTATGTAACAAGCTTGGCCTTTGCGATATTTATGTTCTAGCTTGAGGGAGAGTGTTAGGAGTTATATTGTGTTATTGGTGAGTAAGGGTATTAGTGTCATTGTATCGTCTTACTCCTTTTTTATAAATATAATTTGTGTTAGGGTTTATTCTTGCCCTAAACACTTTTTCTCATTCTATTTCATAACAATGCTCATAGGTCAAGTCATGACTGTGTCTCAATACCATGATAGAAAAAACACATTGACACACAGAAATATAAGGGTGACCCTAAACTGAAATGTTTGGATCTCATTCTATAATCGTTTGCTCTATCTCCATCCAGATTTTTTGTTTTGTTTTGTACTTTGTAATGCTGTCTTTGTAAATGTTAGCTGATGTCCATTGTAGCCTTGTAAACCTATGCATCCATCATATTCCTTTTCATGTTTTTAACGTGTCACAAGATCTAGGAATCTGCTGTAATAGCCACCAACAATTTGTTCACGGGAGACGGTCTAATTCTTTGGCCTTAGGCATGCAAGTTCATGTCATAATTTGACTACATAGCATGCAACTCATGACAAAGTTTAGTGAGATGTAATTTGTTTTCGTTTCTTGATTTATCAGTGACATGATTTCACTATTTGTAGGGAATACCCTTTTTTCATTCTGGTGATGAGATGCTGCGCTCAAAGTCACTGGACCGCGATTCATATAATTCTGGTGATTGGTTTAACAGGTCTGCAATCATACGAAACAGCGTAGTTACCTAAAAAAATGTTTTACCTACCCATTGTTAATTTATCTTTGTAGTCATTGCTCAAACTTCCGGATGATGCTCAACAGAGTAATATTTTCACTGAATACTTGATTTTCTATTTGTGCTTCTACTGTTATGTCATTCATCATACTATGAATGACTTAGATCCTCAAGACTTACTGGGTAGTAGAATTTGTTCCAGGTTGGACTTCAGCTACAATTCTAACAATTGGGGTGTGGGCCTTCCTCCAAAAGAAAAAAATGAAAAGAATTGGCCTCTGTAAGCATTCAATTATTTCCATTTCCTCTAGTGATTTTTAGGGGTATTTGCTCTAACTTCTTGTGGAGTTTAATATGCTAGGCATGCAGTTTTTTCTTATGGTCTACCCTGGCCCTTGACAGTTTGTTCTGCCTCTTTGAGCATCATGTTTTATACATCAAGTCATTTAGGAAAAACCTGATGGCCTTGTTTTCTTCTTCAGCATTCAACCAAGATTAGCGGATCCATCCTTCAAGCCTCAGAGTACTCACGTTATTTCTGCTGTAGAAAATTTTCTGAATGTGCTACAAATTAGGTACTCTTCGCCACTTTTCCGTTTGTGGACAGCAAATGCCATCCAGGTTAGACCATCTACTATAAAACTTTCTTTAAGAGACTCTTTTCAAGAGCCGCTGATGGTTGGATATTGTTTATAAGAAAGTAATTTTAATGATGTTTGTGGGTGAGATTTTCTGGAACACCCTTTAGAATGTCAAAAATGTCAATTTGGAATTTGATGTTGAATTTTTGGGACTTCTTCTTGAATCTTCTGATAAGTTGCAACCATAAAAACACCTAAAACTCAGAGGGCTCTCCGATGCTTAAGTTAGTATTTTTCTCAAATAAAACTCAATCAGAAATGCAAAAGACTGAATTTTAAGAGAGAGATTCAGTATGAAATTTTTGTGTCACTCATTTGATATGTTTTTTCTGCCTTTTATACTCATTCTGTGCCTTTTTCTAATTCTGGGACACACCTTCCACTTTGAAATTTAGAAAGGTGGGGTCTGACTGGAACTTTTGCTTTCTGATATTATGAGTGAGCGCTTTATTACATTTATAATGTTTAATGCGCATTTATTGTCTTCATTAACTTCAATCATTGTCATTACTTCTTCTCTCTGTCTTGTCAGTTTCTGCATAACATTCTTTCTGGGGTATATTTAATGTTTGGAATTTCACGTTCCAATCATTAAATAAGATCAGAATTTCTCATTCTAATTAACCTTTCATGTAAGCCTTTCTCAATATAGTTGACATTCTTTCTGGGGTATATTATTTTCGACAAATTTTTTGTACTCAATGCACTTTTACTAAGCTCAAATTGCCCTTGCAATGTGCACTGTAATAGTACCGCCGTCGAAACAATGTTCATCCCATTCTTTCCTGCTCGGGAGGTCATTTTTGTGCGCGAGTTTTTATAATTCCTCCGCGAGAATTAATATTCCTGTGCGGGAATACATATCCCTGTGCAGAAAAAATGATTTTTACAATTTCTGCAATTTTTCATTTTGATTTTTATATGCTTGCATTTATTTTTACCTACCTCAATGCTGACGATCCTCACATGCTCATTTGTGGTTTACAATGGAACAGCACTAATGCGTAGATTTGTGCTTTAGTATGCAACTTGGACTAGTTAAAAGTTGATTGGCTTCAGATTGCCTCAATCAATCTTATAGTTTATGATCAGGCCCTTTCTATCAGTACAGCGAAGAAAGAGAGAGAGGAGGAAAAGGGAGGAGGGTGTTGAGGTACCTAGAAGGAGGGGGAAGTCCTCAAACAAAACAGAACAAGAGACAAATCTAAAAACATCCTTGTATTGAAGTTTTCTTATTCATTTTTCGTTTTTTTCCTGTGAAAAACAAAACATTGACCTCCTTTCAAACCTGAATGAATGGTCACCGAGAAAGATCCGGTTTCATGTTTTCAGTTGTAGTTTGCCACCGAATGATAGAGTGATAGCCTTAAACATCCAGTTCCTTTGTATGCTATGCATGCAAATCCTTGCTTGGCCTGATCGATCCATATAATGTGATGGAAACCTACTTTATGTCAATGTTTCCATTTGTTCAAGTGAAACGTTGAGTGTTTTTGTATGTTTTGTCCTTGGAAAAAATTCTGTGGCGTCTTCTAAGATAATATGTTCATATTTAAGTGTTAAATTGGCTACCCTTTGAAGTCAATTTTCTCATCACCAAGCAACGAGGCTGATCCATTTTGGATGTTTACCTTATTAATTATGTCTTCTCCTCTCTTCTATCCCTCAAATTATAGCATATGTGACTATTGCTGCTTTAAATTTGTTGAGGAACACAAGCAGCATAGCTTTACATAAAACCATTATAGATTCAGAATTTCTGAAACAATGTGCTGACATTTTTTGTTTAGCAACGTGTGCAATTCCATAACACCGGTTCCTCATCGATCCCCGGAGTTATAGCGATGAGCATTGAGGATGGTCATGAAGGTGTCCCTGGGTTATCTCAACTGGATCCCATGTGAGCAAACAGAAGTTTAATTTATTCCTTTTCTTTTTGTTTGCATTCCTTTTCTTTTTGTTTGCATGCCAATGCCAGTGAAATGACAAGATAGCTGATTTTTTCCGACAGCTACTCGTATATAGTTGTTGTAATCAATGTCTGTCCAACTGGTGTATCATTTGCCGTCCCTGCACTACGGACAAAAACTTTTGAATTGCACCCCGTACAGGTATTGCATCTCTCTTTCCTGTTAGCTGAAAGAACATTTGGCCAGACTGGGCTTCATTCGACATATAAGCTTGTGTTTCTACTTTTTAATGTGTGATTTGCTGTTGAAAGATGAAATTTTATATCTGAACTGAACCAATTTTCGGATAAAGCACGAATGACCTGATTTAGCGGATAGCTTCCACAATTGCCATTTCTGTGTCAACAATATAAAAGTCTCTCTCTCTCTCTCTTCCTTTTTTATTTTCTAAGCTTTTACATGAGTTTGTGGTCAACATTATAGCATTTGTCAGGAAATAGATCCCGTGTTTGAACCTTGCCGACTAAGAAGCATGGGTACTTCAAAAATGGCGCCGTACGAGTACCGGGTACTTTGTGGGTACGGATACGGCAATGGGTACTTCAAAAACATATCGGGTACTTCAAAAACGTACCGGGTACTTTTGCCTTAAATGGGTACGGTAGTGGTACTTCGTGGGTACTTTTATGGGTACGTTTGGGGAACATTGCAATTTTTTTAAAAAATATGAATGAACAAGCCTAATAGTCTTGGACTCATGTGTAATTCTCATTTCCTTAGACATAAATAGACCGCATATGCCATTTAGCTTTAGATTACAATCGGACATCATAAGTTAGAAGACACACTCAAGACTTGAGACCGACAACTGATTCCACCAGTGACTGACATCAGTCCTTAGTCGTTAATTTCTCTTTCTCTTGCGTTGTTCAATATCTAATGAGAACTAGAATGATAATTATTGTTTACAAACTTATTTTGTATTTGATTTTCTACTTATTTTTCATTTTCATTCATATAAAATAAATTCTTATTAAAAGAGAACTGTTATGTTTTTTGTAAACTAATCATTGCTTTGATCTAGGCATGTTGAACTTGATATATGAACTTTTAAACTTTTATTTATCTCTCTTTTTGGTTGTAAAATAGGTTTATATTTATTTTATTGAATGAAACATAGTAAAATAATAAATAAATATATAAGTAATTTGTCGTACCCCTGCCGTACCCGTACCCTACTTTTTTAGGTTGTTGGCGTTTCTCATACCCGTACCCGTACCGTACCCGTACCGTACCCGTATCCCTTACCAGTACCCATGCTTCATAGCCTGCCGACAATCATTGTACTTGTACATATTTGGCTGTCGATGAAGTTACTACTATCTTTAACATCTTAAGCTTTTAGATAACGTGGTCAACAATACAACGGATGCCTCATAGCATCATCACATCTTTTGAACGTATAAATTTAGCAACGCTCCATCTGATGGCTGAGAAAAACGGGGGAAGGAATGGAAACTCGAAATATCTCTGCCAATTACCATGGCTGCAATGGAATTCATTTGCATAATGCTCCTTTTCTCTTCCTGGATCTTGTGCAGGTGATGTCAACTGATAAAGTCGTTCGAAACTCTCTATATGAAGCACTGACTGGGTGCTTTAAAGTTCCCCCAATAACAACTTCTGTGTTTGTTGAGCCTAGAAACACCTGAGATCCGTGCACTGTCGAATACACTGGTTACATTTTCTTAATATAATTAGATATCCGAGATGTCAGACATGGAGCCAGCGGACTCGTCATCACTGTTGCGGTGCTTAATTGGAAAAGGCGACAAATAGTGCAATTGACAACAGAAAATCTCCTCATATATATAGGGGAGGAGCAGTCAAGGTAATTCTTTCTTTGTTCACGGGGAATTAGAGCGTTAGATATTGGAGAATAGATGTTACCAAGCAATGGATATTTGTCCTTTGAAATGGAGGTTCTTGAAATGATCATCCATTTTGTTACATAATGTGTGCCCATCTATATTCCAATTGTCTAATGTGACACGAACTAAAAAATATAAAAAATATTACTTACTCTTTTAACTCACATGAGTTAAAACCAAACCAAACCAAACCAAACTGAGCCTCAAGTCCCAATCAATTGGGGTCGGCTACATGATTTCATTTTTTCAATGCACTATGTTGAGTGTATTGTGTTCTATTATACCTTGTAAATTTAGATCATTACGAACAATTGTTGTTAAAGTCAATTTAGGTCTATCCCTCCCTTTAGTGATACCATTTATCATAACAATATTACTTCTCCTAACTAACGCGTCAACAAATTTATGATAAACATGTCCAAACCAATTTATTTTTACTTATCTTAGCTTTGAGCGGCGCTACCTCTATCATATCACGAAGGTTTTTGTTTCTAATTTTATCTCTCAAAGTTTTACCACACATCCATCTCAATATTCTCATTTCGTCTACGCTCATCTTACTGACATGTTGTTTCTTAGTCGTTCAACACTCTGTATCGTATAACATGGTTGAACTTATGGTCGTATGGTAGAACTTTCCCTTCAGTTTTGCAGGTATCTTGCGATCACACAATACTCTTGCAGAGCACGCCTCCACTTGATCCATCCAACTTGAATTCTATGAGTAATATCCTCCGCATTTTCTCCATCCTTACTAACAATTGAACCAAGATGCTTAAAACACTATCTTCTTTGTAATTCTTGATTTTAGAGGGTCACTATGTCAGCATTTGTACTTTGACTATCACTAAACTTACATATTATATAATACGTCTTACTGCTAGTGATTTTAAAATCTTGCGACTCCAATGTCTCTCTCCAAGTTTATAGTTTGACATTGACACCTTAACACTTCCAAGACTATCATCTACAAACAATATACACCATGTGATATCATCCTTAATCAGTCTAGTCAATTTATCCATCTCTCTGACAAAAAAGGTAAGGTTCAAAGTAGATTGTTGATATAGTCCTATTATGAATGAGAATTAACTTGTTTCTTCTACATGATATCTAATAGTGGTGACAACTCCTTCATAAATGTTTTTAACCACTTTAATATATATTTTTATCACGCACATTTCTCTCCAGGACTCACCATATAATGTCTTAAAAAGGAACTAATTAAGGTTGAATATTTCTTTAGTTTGTAATTCTGTCAGTATTCACCAATTTATATATTGGCACGTAATGTATTTCTATTCCAGTTTTTCTGTTCTTCTGCCATAAAAACATATTCCAACAAGGATTATAGTTTCACAATTTTTCTGTCATGGACAAGGTAAGAACGTCCATGCATTAAAAAAAGAAGGGTGATAGTGCTGTTAAATGATCTTGGGTAGAACTCACCCCAAAAGCTAGTTGTTGAAGTGAGGGTGCCTTCACACTTATATACTGTACAATATTTTAGTACTCAGGCGATGTGGGACCTCGTATTACACCCTCTTTCATGTGCAGCGTGCTCACTCGACAACACATGCCGCGTGCAGGCCAGGGACACGCACGCGGTAGGTGTTGCCGAGTAAGCACGCTGCGCGTGAGGGAGAGTGTAATACAAGGTCCTACATCGCCTGAGTACTAAAATATTATGCAATATGTAAGTGTGAGGGCACCCTCACTTCAACAGTTAGCTTTTAGGGTGAGTTCTACCCAAGATCATTTAACAAGCGCAATGTAGCATACAGGAAGAGAGTAATGAAATCTACTTACACTCGTGTGAGCAAGACCAGATGACATCAGGAGTACACAGGAGGACGAGCATGAATCCCCATGTTATACCGGCATCTCCTTTCGGTTTTTCCGTATAAAATTACACCACAAAAAGGGAAATCAAAGAAAAAATACCCTTTCAACTGTCTATAACTGATCCTTGGCCATGTGTGCAATAATTTTCTTGCTTTTGGTTTGTAGTTGTTTTGTTTATCTCATGTTATTTCAGATTAACATGGACTGGAAGATAGGCACTGTGATTGGGAATGCATGTTTTGTGATAGCAGAGTTCCAATTACGTGGAAAAGAAAAACTTCATAGGATTGCTATTAGACCTATATTGATGCATATTTTTTTGATAACCGGATGTCCGGGCCAGTTTGCAGGCACCTTGATTAATTATGGGGTCATGAAGTTAACAACCGGGAAAACCTCCAGTGGGCCCAAAGTTTTTTCGTTGCCAAAATGTGTCGAATCTGCGAGCTTATGGTGGTAGGCTTTCAACTTAGCCACCTGGACAACCCCTTGGGGTTTCTGCTATGATGCATGTTACTGTATGTTGGTGGTTAGGGCAAAATATGCATTAGACCGTGGATTTTAGGGATTTACCAAGGGAAAGGAGACTGATATGGAAACCAATGAAGTAAACATTGTTTCCACTTTATTTTTATATATTTTTCCATTACCTTTTCATTTCCCTCTATAAATCCCTCCACCAAATCCATTATCCAAACATGATTTTAGAGTAACTGAAATGAAAACGTTGAAATGGATGAGTGATGTAAGAAAACATTAAAGATTAAAAGATCTAACGCTACTAGAAAGAAGTCACAAGTGACACCAACAGAAAATAAAAGGAGACTACAAAAAGCAGACCTTTTGTGTCGCAAATAACTTTTTACCGATGCAAAAAGTCTTTTGCGACGGGTTTGCGACGGTAATTGGGTGTCGCGGTAGGCACAGTTGCAAAAGGTTTTTTGCGTCGGTAACTATTGTTGCAAAAGATAGTTGACCTTTTGCAAGGGTAAATGTTTTTTTGCGTCAATTTTTAGCAACGCGAAAAGTGCATTTTTTGCAACGGTTATTTACATTTTGCGATGCAATATTACCGATGCAAAAGATCGACACTATTAGCGACAGTTTTCTTAAGTTGACTACACATTTGCTAACAAGCCTTCATATTTGATACTGACTATAGAGCTTCAAACTTCTTTTTATTTCTGAAGAGA